>CAMOHE010056059.1:74288-98295 GCA_946598075.1 Artocarpus hirsutus
GGCAGATGCGAAGATTTGGGTATGAATACCACCATGGTTTTGCTTCCGCTATTTAAAGAAAAGGCTTTCCATTGTTTAATGTAGTGTTTATGAAGTTTTAAGAAAATGAGAGTTTTTCAGAAATGTTTTCAAAAGTTTTAAGATACATTGTACTAAACCTTTCTAAAACGTTTTTTCTAAACGCTTTTCATAAAACATTTAACAAGCATCAATCCTCAAAATGCTTTTCATAAAGCGTCATTTATAAACCTTTTTCTTGTAACCATAAAAATGTTTTCATAAACATTTCACATAGAACATTTCTCATAATGTTTTTCATAACATAAAAATGTTTTGCATAAACATTTAACATAAACATTTCTTAGAATGTTTTCATAGTCTTTAAATATTTCATAACAAGAAAACAAGCAAAACTAAAATGCATGTTTCTATTTATGCTCGTTTATGAACCTTTAATTATGAATGTCTTATGATCATTCTTTTCATACTTTAACTTTCTATTCTTGTTTCTTAACTTTCCTTATCTTACTTTAACTTTCTATCATTGTCCCTATCTTTCCTTATCTTACATTTACTTTCCTTATTTTACTTTAGTGTTCGTACCAACATCATCAATCATGAGATCATAAACAGAATGCTTCCCTTGCGGAAGACTTGAGACCATCGAACTTTGAGGTCCTGTGCCTCACATCTAGGAGGTCAAACTTTAACTTTACTTTCATTACCTCATAACAAAGAGGCTGGTACGACTCTTTCTTTTTATCTTTATGTTACCTTCTTGTCAACTTTAGTGAGCATGTCCAATGCAACCGCATCATATGTAACACACTTGCAATTCATAACTTGTACTATAAAATCTATTGCACAACAAATGCAACTTATAACGCAGACACATTTTGCAAGTCATATCTTGTATTCTGAGGCTTATGGCATAACAAATGCAACATATAGTGCAATCACATTTTGTAAATTATAATTTTTACTTTGAAACTTATTGCATAACCAATGCAACTTATTGCATAACGAATGCATCATAAAACTTATAATTTAAACTATAAAATATTATGCATTATCACAATGCAAAACATACTCTAAATATTTTGAAAGTCGTAACTTGAACTTTTAAAAGCATTGTGCATATTATGATGCAAATAGACTTTAAACATAACAGTTGTAAATTCATTGCAAATCTTGCTTTGAATCTTTAAAACTTTTTGTATAATAAATGCAAATATACTTTAAAAACAACTTGCATAACAATTGTATACACATTTGCAAACATATATATAAACATTTGAAAACTATTTATTTCATGCTGTATGTGAGGTCTGAACTTACGTGGACTTAGCTCTAACGTTATCAATTCCGTTCCTGTCTCATTCCTTTTTCCTTTCATTAGTTAGCTCCTATGTCCTGATCATACGACAGCTGACTCATTAATTAATTTTCCTTTTATCAATCTACTTGATTGATAATAAAACATAAACATTAAACATTCTTTCCTTTTATATAACTTCTCGTCTGACTGGCAGTTTTGTTACTTAACGCATTAGAAACATTTTCCGTTTAAGAACGCTATGCTAAATCAGAGTGTTCGACTTCGTTATAGTTGTTTCCTTAAAAATGACGATTTTACCCTTAACGGGTTTTTCGTCCATTTTGTAACTCTATAAAACTCATCGCTTAACTTTAACATTCCATTACCTACATATTATGGAAAAATTTCCACTAAGAAACGTTTCCCGACATCGAAAGTTTTGGGTCCGTTTTGACCTTTTTTCATAAAATGACCATTTTGCCCTTAATCTTATTTTCTTTCATTATTTCCTTAATTAACTTTAAATCCTTAAAACTTAGCATTTATAACACTTACTGCCTATAGCAGTATAGAAAACCAACGTTCCCTAGTGAACAATTTAGGGTTTTGACCCCAATACAAAAATATTTATATTTTTGCCCTTAGAACAAAAAATAATCTTTTTAAACCATTAGTCCCTATTTTTCAAGAGGATCAAATTTTCTTAAAATACCTTACCCAAATTCCTGTTGTAAATGGACGTTTTTGCCCCTTAAAATTTTTTTTCCTAACTTGAACAAATTTTATAAAATTCATAACTTATCAATTGAGCAGAATTTTAGAAAACTGTACACGTTGTCCTAACAGTTTTTATGAGTTCTACAACTTTTATGTTTTAACTTTCTTGAAATTCCCACGTTTAAAGGGACTTTTTGGCTGATTTTTAAATCTGTTGAGAAAGAACTTTTTTCTTTCAATTTAGTCCTTCGGGCATTTTTGTCAAAATCCATTTTCAATCAGCAACTCTACCCTTACAAGGGCAGTTCCAACCCTTATTTCAATCCTATTCATGCTAAATCATTATTTTTGCAAAATTAGTGCTAAAATTACAAAAATTATACTTTTTGCAAAAACTACCATTTTATACCATAAACTAACTTTTCACAACTTTAACATGCCATACATTACATATCCATGAAATTTCATCAAAAACATGCTCAAGAACCCACATAGGTTCAAAGGAATAAAAATCAAAACAAGAATTACAAAATTTCAAAACTTTGAAACTTAAAACTTACCCAAATAGCATTTTGTGTTTTTAGCTTTCTAAGGCTCCTTTGAAACTCCTTTCTAGACCCTATTTTCATGTAAGAACACCTTGAATCACTTTCCTTCCTTAACCCATGAAAAACCTTAAAAAAAGTGAAGGATTTTACCTTAAAACTTGTAAAAATCCTTGAGCTTTGCTTCTAAAACTTAAATGGGGTTATTTTTGCAAAGTGTGGGGTTGAGAAATTTTTTTGAGAACCTCCTTCCATGGCTGCCGTGACTTGAGGAAGAAGAAGCAAGAAAATTTTTGATAAAATCACATTAAATGCTCACTTATCCAAATGGATGACTCATGGGGTATTCAAATGGGTTACCCTAGGTGTCATAAGGTGATTGGGCCACCTTTCATGATATGTGGCCCAATAGAAATCTAAGGAGTGTCCACTTTGTGGAGCTAAAAATTTACACAGTGTAATTTTTTCGTCACGTAGTATTTTTCTTGTACTGTCGTGGCCACATCAGTGTACTTTCTATCCTTAGACTGTATAAAAATATTTAACTTACTTTTCGTTCACTTTTGGAGGCCAATCATGACAAATTTTCGTATCTGCGTTTTCACTTAGCAGTATACTTGTACTGTGTCGGGCTCCTTTTTACACTGCATTATTCTAATATTGTACAATTTTTCATGTTATTATACAGTATTTTTTCTTAAATTGTATTTTTTCGTCTCAATATGATCCTTAATTTAATACATTTTTAATGCATTAGAAATTCTCGATTGTTACATTTGGTGTAGTATTGGCGGCTGCTACAAACAGTGTTGGAGAGTTTTTCTCCCCACGTGGGCAAAGAGGGTGTTCGGTTGGCTCGGCAAGGCGATTTGACAAGAAGCATACTTGAGTTAGATACTAATGTGGTTTGAGGAATTCAAGGTCCTTCAGGCCATGCCTCATTTTCAAATGTTGTTGAAGAAATTAAGGGTCCGTTTGGTAAATAGATTCGAATTAGTGATTTGATTTGAGTTAGTGTAATTTGAATTAGGATTTGAGTTAGTGATTTGAGTTGTTATTCAAATTGACGTTTGGATATGCATTTAAGTTTTAATCTTAGTATGAAATAAAATTAGAATTTATGTTTGGAGAGGTAGTGAAAATAGTTTTTGATTTATCAACAAATCTAATAAAATCTTAATGTTAATAATCCTAAAAAATATGCAATATGGATCTTAATTTATTATTCTATTCACTAAGAATATAATAAAAAAAAAATTATCTTAATTGGATAACAAATGAAGAAGTTATGATTTTTTTTCTCAAATATAAGAGAGAAAATATTAGTTTTTATTGTAACAGAGATATGTTAATACCAAAAGTTTAGGGGAATCAAAACTCTGAAAACTTAGATTCTTGATACTCAAATGATTCAGATTTTGGGGGGAACAAACACATATCCAAATGATTTTTAATAGTCGAATTCAAATTTGAGTCCAAAGAATCTAAAAAATTATCAAAACAAACAGGCCCTAAGTAATTTAATTCTCAAGCGCAAAGTGGCTAGGTTTGTTACATTTTCTGTACTGGTATTATTTTCTGATTTAGTAACATTTGATGCACTATGTGTTGTATTGGGAGATATTTTGAGAATGAATTGACTATTGTCTTTCACTTTAAAAAGATAAATAAAGGTGTTTGGTATTGTTTTTAAAATAGGTGAAAATATTTTTGTTTTAAAAAGTAAGAATTTTTTTAAAATTGTACTGAGAGTGTTTTTAAAATTTTTGTCTAAAAAAATGTGAAAATATTTTTAAAAATTCAAAAAAAAAAAAAACAGAGTTATTGTTTTTAGATCTTCAACCCAAAATAAAAAAGAGCTCCTTACAAATAAGAACATAGTGTACGTGTTAAAATCGTTAAATTTGATTAAAGTTTTTTTTTTTCTTGTGGATTTAACCTGTAGGTATCTTTTCAGTTCTTAAAAAAAATGCTCAACAAAATTATGGATAGACTTTTCTTGTTATCTCTTAACGTAAAGAGTCAAAAATGAACGACTTAGGTGGCATGTACATAATATAATTCATGGAAAAAAGCTGTGTGAATATAAATAAACGTTTGTAAGGCAGATATTGCTGTTACCTGTCCTGGACAATAATAGACAGCAGAAGAAGCACATCTATTCACACGTCCCTGTTTTTTCACATGTCCAACCAAAAACATACCCTCTTTAATCAAAATCAAAGCAAAAGCGGCTATTTTCTTCCTACTTAGTCAACCAAACTAAACACAAAAACAAAAAATAAATAATAAAAGATAATAAAAATGAAAAATGAAAAATTTAATGCAAATGCTTTCCCGTTTCTCATCCAAGGCCTCCTCATTCTCACTCCCTGCTCTCTCTCACCTCTCTCGCTCCGCCGCTTTCCTCCGCCATCGCCAACGGTCACCGAAATTCCGATTTTGCCCATCGCTCCCTCCCAAGTTTTCTCGGTTGGCCCTCGCATGTCACGCTAGCTCCGGCGGTGTTTCGATGGACTCTCCCTCGCCGGAAACCGCCGCCGCCATCTCTGTCGAATCCGTCGCGCGCGAGTTGCAGAATCAGAGCCTGCGCGGCGTCGAAGATCAGCAAGACGATGGCTTTGGCAACGGCGCGAAAACAGCTAGGTTGAAGCTCGAGGATCTGAATTGGGACCACTCGTTTGTCCGTGAACTGCCTGGTGATCCCAGGACCGACACGATGCCGCGAGAGGTTTGATTTGTTTATTTACTTTTTTTGACCTAATATTCTGTTTGGTTGCGGAGAAAATGGCGGAAAAGTAAAAAAGGCTTACGCTTTTCTAATCCAAAATGTCTGGAATGATTATACTTTTTTTTTTTTAAAATTTTTCAAGAAATTGTTCAGATTTTAGTTGTATTGGTTTTTCAGGTTTTGCATGCGTGTTATACAAAAGCGTTACCTTCAGCGGAAGTGGATAAGCCTCAGCTCGTGGCGTGGTCGGAATCAGTGGCTGAATTGCTTGATTTCGACCCTAAAGAGTGAGTAATCTTAAAAGTTATTGTTTTGTTTGGGAAACGTGGTTCAAAACTCAAACTTTATATTAAAGAACATAACTGAGTGTTAGGTCATTTCTTTGATAGTAGAAAATATCATTTATTCGCTTGGCACTACATTAATTTTACCATATGATACGCGACTCTCTTGAGATTCTGAGAATATTTTGAAGTGACTAACTAATGATGGCTGAAAGTAAAGTAAGAGAAAAGTAGTTTACTTTTTGTAGTTATGATTCATGAAGGTTTTTATGTCATATGTGCTGTGTCGTTTCTTCACGGAACTAATAATGGCTGTGTTGGAGTTTCAGGTTTGAGAGGCCAGATTTTCCTCTTCTGTTCTCTGGGGCGTCTCCTTTGGTGGGAGCGTAAGTTTACATCTGAGATCGCGTTACAAGATATGAATATTTTAGGCCCTTAGTGGTTTTCTATACAATCTTCATTGAGTGGTTGTTTTACAGAGTGCCTTATGCCCAATGCTATGGCGGACATCAATTTGGAATGTGGGCCGGGCAGTTGGGAGATGGTCGGGCAATAACTCTTGGGGAGGTTCTTAATTCTATGTCTCAAAGATGGGAACTCCAGCTTAAGGGAGCTGGGAAGACTCCATACAGCCGATTTGCGGATGGGCTTGCAGTGCTGCGTAGTAGCATTAGGGAGTTCCTTTGCAGTGAGGCAATGCATAGTCTTGGAATTCCAACGACTCGAGCTCTTTGTCTTGTGACAACAGGGAAATTTGTTACTCGAGACATGTTCTATGAGTACGTTCAGCAGACTTGGATTATTATGCTACTTGCACTTTCTTGTCACATGCATGGTTTTCTTTTGTCGTGGAAACTTATTTTATAAACTCAAGTTAAAAAATAGGAGTTACCCTTGTTTATATATTTAAGAAGGTTGCATTTTCGGTAATCCGGTTAAATTTTTCCCCTTTCAGTGGGATTGAAGATTACGATACCTCGCTAATCCTAACAGTAACAGATGAAATTGGATATCATGAAAGCCCAAGAATCATATCCATGGAATTACTATGTTTTCATACGAGTTACTGAAGTGACATACTTTTATTTGCAGTGGGAACCCAAAGGATGAGCCCGGTGCAATTGTTTGCAGAGTTTCCCAATCCTTTTTGCGGTTCGGTTCATACCAAATACATGCATCTAGAGGCAAAGAGGACTTTGGAATTGTTCGTGCCCTGGCAGACTATGCCATTAAGCATCATTTTCCTCATATTGAGAACATGGAGAAAAGTGAGAGTTTATCTTTTAGCACAGGCGATGAAGATCATTCAGTTGTGGATTTGACTTCTAATAAGTATGCAGGTATGTCAGTAGTTTGCTCTTGTGCTAGCGAGACATACTAGTAACCCTAGCGTACATATGTTAAATTATAAAGCTTCACTTATTATGAAAACGACACAAGTTCAAATATAGTTGAAGTGTTTTGGCTTCGAAGAGTAAACAAACACGCGGTTTAATTTGCTGTTGTAATATACCGACTGAAAATAACTGAAGAAACTTTGTATCAGAATTTTAAACTTGTTCATTACCTTATTGCTTCTGTGGTAATCTTGTACAGCTTGGGCTGTGGAGGTTGCTGAGCGTACTGCATCCTTGGTTGCTAGCTGGCAGGGGGTTGGTTTTACTCATGGTGTTTTGAACACCGATAACATGAGCATTTTGGGACTCACCATTGATTATGGCCCTTTTGGATTTTTGGACGCATTTGATCCAAGTTACACACCAAATACTACAGATCTTCCTGGCAGAAGATATTGTTTTGCAAA
Source organism: Artocarpus hirsutus (assembly GCA_946598075.1). Classification (NCBI taxonomy): domain Eukaryota; kingdom Viridiplantae; phylum Streptophyta; class Magnoliopsida; order Rosales; family Moraceae; genus Artocarpus; species Artocarpus hirsutus. The sequence goes on from CAMOHE010056059.1 coordinate 81,688, forward strand.
TCAGCCTGATATAGGCTTGTGGAATATTGCTCAGTTTACCACAACTTTGTCTGCTGCTCAGTTGATAGATGATAAAGAGGCAAATTACGCCATGGAAAGGTGGTCTCGATTTCCTTATCTTTGTTCAAAAAATAATTTCATAGCTAGCATGTATATGATGTTTTTTGCTTTTTGACTTCTTGCAGATACGGGACCAAATTTATGGATGAGTATCGAGCTATAATGACTAGAAAACTTGGTCTTCCTAAGTACAACATGCAGTTGATCAGTAAACTTCTTAACAACATGGCTGTTGACAAAGTTGATTACACAAATTTCTTTCGGTTGTTGTCCAACATCAAAGCTGATCCCAGTATGCCGGAAGAGGAGCTGTTGGTCCCACTTAAAGCTGTTTTATTAGATATTGGAAAGGAGCGGAAGGAGGCATGGATTGGATGGGTAAAGTCCTACATAGAGGAGGTATGATAATAACGTGTTTTCTGTTCTTCGGCTACATGCAAACACATTTAAAACACATTCATACAGTAACATCCCTGGTGTTTGAAAATCTTTGCACGGCAGGCATATAGCATTTCTCGTTTAAGTTTTAATTTCATTCTTCTAACATGTAACAAAAACGTTACTTCTTCAGTTGTATTTTGAATTGCGTTTTATTGTTGGCAAAATTTTCGGAGGGGTCTAAAGTTTTGACCTCCTCACTCTGGCTGTGAGTGTGTTTGAAGAAGCGACTAACATATGGTCGTCAAAGATTAGGAACAAGGGGTTCAAATATTTGACCGTTGGACCTCTCTATTTCACTGTGACTAGCTATTGGACGTTTCTCTCAATTTCATTTGGTTTTTGCAGCTAGCGGCAAGTGGCATAGCAGATGAAGAGAGGAAGGCCTCCATGGATGCTGTGAATCCTAAATACATTCTCAGGAATTATCTCTGCCAGAGTGCCATTGATGCCGCTGAACAAGGCGACTTCGGAGAAGTTCGAAGGCTGCTTAAAGTGATGGAGCGGCCGTTCGACGGGCAGCCGGGAATGGAAAAATATGCTCGCTTGCCACCAGCATGGGCATATAGGCCAGGAGTGTGCATGCTTTCTTGTTCTTCATGAGTTGTGGTTGTTTTGTTCTCAATTCTCACCTTATACTATAATCGCACCCTAAAAAAAAAAAAAAAAGAAGAAAAAGTAAAAAATTTCACCTATTTATTTTTTTAATTTCTTTTTCTGGGTTAGGGACTTGCTATCCAAAAAGGGGAAAAAAAAGGTTTTAAAGTGAGTAACTTTTTGTATATAATAGTGAAATTCGGTTTCTCCTATAATAAATAGAAAAAGTTTGTATATGTTGCTTTAGTGTAGCCTCCCAGAGCCACAGATTCATTTATTATCACGGAATTAAATTTTAGAGTTTTTTCAGCTGGTTGAGGCTGTGTGTTTGTTATTCTATAGTTATTAATGTAATTATTTTTATTGTTGCTAAGAAGTGGGTTTGTTATTTGATTTCCTTCATGCTCGACCAATGTCTTTTCGTCATGTTCATTAGAAAAAAAAAAAAAAGAAGCAAACTTTTGCACCATTTATTATTGAAGAAATGTGCAGTCTTGAATGAGAATTGTTTGATTTGATTTTGGCTTTAATATCTGAAGTGTGTGTTCTATCGATCTTAAATAACGAACATTGAATTCAAGTATCTCAATCAATTGAATGCCGTGAAATTAATTTAAGTTCAATGTCAGACGAATTAAATGACTAGTAAATCATCGTATCTAAATGAATGACACCACTAAACTGTTTCAATATTTGTTTGCCGGCAAAAGAGGAATCATTTTACAACTACATGTAAGTTGTCGGTTGTGCAAGATAAGGAAATTTTTTTCTTTTATTTATAGGAGTTTTATTTTTTTTGTCTTATTTTATTTTATTTTATTGTTCCTTGTGCAAGCTGCACATGAACGTGAGACCACAACACATCCACACGTCATGTTGCCTTTACCCTTCATTTTTTTCGTCTCCTCTTCTCCTCCTTTCCTTCCCAAACGGGAAAGCCTTCGAGCTTTCTTCTTCGTTAATTTATTTTTTATGCACAACATTTATACAATGCAAATAGTCCCCTGGACTGACTACAAACCTTCAAAGCAAAAAATTTTTCACAAAAAAAAAAACTTCTAAACTAATAGGGTGTTTGGTTAGTGGTAGAACCATTGGTTAGGAACTGTTTTTATTCTAGCATATGAAAACTTTACACTATAATAATTTTTTTTTTTTACTATAACATGTGAAAATTTTATACTATTTATAAATAAATTTGTAACATAAACAACCCCAGTTAAACACCCTCTAAATTTAAATTTGACAAAAGAAACCAACTTTAGAAAAGTCTGCAAATGAACCACAATGCCACAAAAAGTTGACAAAAAAAAAAAAAAAAAAAAAAGAGAGACGGAAAAAACAAAATTTGACCATCATCTGCGACCAAGTTCCTGGTCGTTTTTCAATCAGCGCAAAAGCCTTTTTCAACTCAATAAAAAAAAAAAAAAAAGAAAACACAAACCTTGAACTTGAAGTTAAACCAACTTTCATCCTCCAAAATCACGTTGGATCTGCTTCTAGCCCGAGAAAGGAAAAGGGTAAAGAGAGATGAGATAGAGAGAGAAAAAGAGAATAGCAGTGGCAAGTCCGTGGTGATTCAATTTTTCAATCCAAGTAAGTACATTTTGGTCCAAAGCCATGAAATTTACAGCTTTTTCCTTCTTTCGTTTTGTCCTGGCTTTTAGTGTGGGTTGAAGAATTCTTTCTTAATGTTATTCGAATTTCTTTGTTTGCTTCTTCGACACCAGTTGAAAAAAAAAAAAGAAGAAGAAAAGTAAAAGTCTCACAAAGGTTGTTTTTCAGAAGCTGCTTTGAGATTCTGGTTTGGTTAGCAGGTTACCCATCAAATGCTTGCTGAAATGCGTCTGTGAACCAACTATGTTGATTAAACATCAACAGCAACCACAAATACAAAATGAAAAAAGGAAAAAATTACACAGTTTTTATTATGCATGATTTTTTTGGTTTGAAATTACGTTTGTTATGTGTTTTGTTTTTAGTTAAATGATTGTCTTGCAAAAGTAGGTACTATTTGAGTCAGATTACTCTAATGTGGATGAAACTGATGGTGAGAAAGAATAAATCATGGGTTCACCGAGGCAATGAATTAAGTAATACTGGAGCAGCAGAAAAAAATTGTTGAATGTTGCTTCATACTAAAACTGAAACTTTGAAATGTCTTATCACAATTGTAGGGTATATGCATGTGCTTATCAATCTTTAATTCCTATCAGTTTTAAAATTTTTGAATATGGGAATTCTTATTTGATAGTTTTGATCCCCAGTGTCCATGTGACAAGAAAAAAGAAAAAGAAAAAATGTTCACACATGTTATTCTAATCAGGAATACTGTTTTTTGTGCTGTCATATGTAGGAAATGAGAAATCCTCGAAATCTTGAGGTATTGAAACTGGGCATCGTCAACTATTTGGATGCACTTAAGTTGCAAGAAAAATTGGCAAGTGCTAGAAAAGTTCATAAGATACCAGATACCCTTTTGTCCTTGCAACATCCACCTACTTACACTCTTGGCAAACGGGGGACTGACCACAATCTATTAGTACCCGAGTCTGACCTTAAAAATATAGGTGCTGAGCTACACTATGCGCAGAGAGGAGGAGACATAACATTTCACGGCCCACATCAAGCCATCTTGTATCCCATTATTTCTCTTCGTGATATTGGACTTGGTGCTCGGAGTTATGTGGAGAAACTGGAATCGACTATGATTGAATTGGCGTCTTTGTATGGCGTCAAAGCTCGTACTGGACAAACAGGTGAAACTGGGGTTTGGGTTGGAGATAGAAAGATTGGTGCTATTGGGGTTCGGATTTCGTATGCAATCTCCTCTCATGGGCTGGCATTCAATATTGATCCAGATTTGAACTATTTTAAGCATATTGTGCCATGTGGGATTGCAGATAAAGAAGTTACATCATTGAGAAAGGAGACAAATATGGTGCTTCCAGCAGAGGAAATAATTCAGGAGCAGTTGATTTCTTGTTTTGCTAGGCAATTTGGCTACGACAGCGTTTCATGGAACGAGGGTGATTCTATATTGTCTGCTGTCAGTGAAACTGAATGAGATAAATTTCTTAACTCTGTACTCTTTCTTTACTTTTATATTATTGTTGAGATAATTTTGCTGTTAATTTATTACATTTCACATCATTGAAAAGTATAAAAACTTATGATAATTTTGTAGATTTGGAAGTCATGCCTAAGTAGTCAGTAGCATAAGATCAGTTTTTGTCATGGATCAGCATCTAATTTAGTCCGCAATCTTCAAACAAGCATACTTGACAGCAGAAACCATGTTACTTAGTTTCAGGCTACAGTGTTTGATGATGCATTCATAGGGATTAGAAGAAGTCGGCAGATTTCTTCTACGCTAGTCCAGCTGACATAGACCACATGTTTTTCTTAAGAGAATCTTCTTATCCACATGTACTTTGAATCCAAACTTAAATAGATAAATAAATAAAAAGAACTGCATACTTAGTCAAATTTTGATGCGGCTTTCAAGAGATTCTTGACCAGATCTTGTAATATAAATTCTCTTCAACCTCTTGAAGCCATTTACTTCCACCAAGACAGACGGGCTTTTATTTTTCTATCCCTTGTGAATTAAATAAATAGACCAAAATCATTGATGCAAATTGCATAGTTTAATGAAGCAACTCCTTTTATTTTAGAAAATCATGATTCCATGTTCCTTAAAAATTGCAGATGGGGGGTTCAGGCAGGTTCAAAAAGTAAGCAAACTGCTAGGATTTGGCAGTGCTGAAAATTAAAAGAAAATATGGGGCCATGGCGAAACACCTCACGGAAATTGTCTCTCTGGATATCAGAGGAATTTCTTTTGTCAGGAAGTCAGTTAAATTTGATCAGGGTAAAAGTTTGTCCATTTATGTAGTTAAATTTGACTAGTGTTGAAAATTTGGGGAAAAGAAGATTTGCTGAAGGTAGTAGTTGATGAAAGGAGAACGTGGCAGTTTCCTGGAATATGATGGGGATTAAAAGCAAGCCTACCCAGCGAAGTTTAGCTGTGTTTGTCAAACTGATAATACATAGAATACTAATTTAGTTATTTATACAAATAAGTACAGAGAAATGAGGTCACTAATTTGGTCTCATGTGATAAGTCACATGAGACATAATGTAAAATATTTAAAGTTTTCAGAGAAGTCAGGGATATATGGTTCTTAATTTTAGCGTCACATGATCCGCAGCTTCTAAGTTCTATTACTAAGGCTGAGGCTTTATTTAGAAGTCTATTACCATCACCAAATTGAGCAGTTGAAAAGCCTGTGAAGCCAGAGTACAGAATTTTCTGCCATTATTTTCCCAACATTCTTGCTTAGTAACTTTCCAATAGATTACAGTTACTCACTTTGCCCTGCCAGTTTGTGTAAAGTTGTCATCTTGTGCTGGTAAAACTAAACATCTCTGTCAGGGAGAAACAGTTCAACAAAACCACTGACTGATTGACTGAAGGATTCTTATGCAACATTTGGTTCACAGTTTGAACCTCAATCCAAACTTTTTCGTTACGGCGTTCTCTCTCATAAAAATTTAAAATTGGCATTCTCTCTCATAAAAATTTAAAATTATGTTCCGCCCGTAGCCTATGATTTTGTCATGTAAAATCCAAGTTTTTACTTTCTTTACAAAGTAATATAGTTATTATTATTGATTTTTTTTTCCCGATCACTAATTCGCTGGTGAACTTTCATTTCTTACCATTATGTGAATTTTAAAAGACCCACAAATTAGTAATACTCAAATAATATCATGTGACAATTTTTCACTTAGTGGAACCATGTTTATTATTTTAAAGTTTTATTGGGTGACATCCATATATCATTACACTTACTCTTTGGCTGCTACCTCATGTGACATGCATGCACCACCACCTTTTTAGATAGAATACATCCTAAAGATATATCTCTGTCTACTTCCTTCTTCCAACATCACCAATTCTCTTTCTTATTGAGCGAGCAACCACCATGAAAACCAGTCAGAAAGCTTTGGTTGTCTTCTTTGCCTTGATTCTCGTGCAAACTTCTCTGTGTTCTTTGCTCTCACCCCGTGAAGGGAGACAAGTTCATACAAAGGATAGAAACCAACCCAGAAGATTCTTGGTCTCAGTTGCTTCATTTGCTGCTAAACCAAACAAGTTGATCAGTAAAACTTTAGAAGCTTCAGAGAGATCTGTTGAGACAAGTTTAAAGAAAGCGCCACGGAGCAAATCAAATCCTATCCAGAACAAGTAAATAAGTAGAACATCAGTGTAGGGATCTCCAAAGGAAAGAGAGATAAATCTATCTCATTCTCTTTCCAAATTTTTGCAGTTCCCTTGCTAATGTTACCGTTGGATAGGTAGGAGAATCAGATCTCTATACTTTTTTCCTTTCTTTTTTGTTCCCCCACTTTCCCCGTTTCTCCAAACATTTTCTTAGATCATTTCTTGTAATTCTTTACTTCTAGAGTTAGATTCAGGAAAAAAAAAAAAAAAAAAGGAGGGAAATATATTTAGAAAAATCTGTAAGAAATTCATCTCAAATAGTATGAATTTGTTGCTGCTGAAACCCTTCGAATTGCATGTTTATCTTTTTGTTAGTGTTTTATACCTAGTAAACATGTGAATACGTGATCTTATTGTAATGGCTGGTAAGAATTGCAGATGAAAGAAATCTTCACGTGTTAAATCATTTATAGTAACAGATTTGCTACTAACATTTGACCTGCTTTTAGATTGTAGGAATCTTAAACCTTGACAGCTAAAATGTTTTGTTGATACCTCTCTGTCCCTCTCAAATTATATGTTCTTCTAAATTATCATCTTTTCCCTTGTGGTACTGCAAACACAGCTATCCTTCAAGATTCATTATCTGTTATGACTTTTATCTCCTTTAACGAATTAAGTATGAAGAACTACCCTTTTCATGGTCAATTACTCTTCTTCATCTTCTTTAATAATTTTCTGGCAGGAGAGCTTTGTAAAAATAACCAGATCAGTTACTCTTAAAAAAAATCAAAGGGTTATGAAAAAAAAAATTGAATGAAAACATGGTTTTACCTTGCTATTATGTTAGCTTGCCAAGGTAGGGATCGTTAAGTGTGCCTCTGTGACTACAGTTTCCCCCCTATAGTTACAAAAACTCTTTTCATTCTTCAGTATCTCAAAACAGAATTTGGTAAAACTGCTTTAATTTCTTATTCTGGCTAAAAGGACAATAAAACTAGTGCTTTAACCTTTAAATTAATGGCTTTCAAGTTTGAAAGGCATGCTAATTGTCTGATTAGGCTTAAACTTGTGGCTCAATCAGTTTAAATTGTGTGCTTTGGATCGGTATCGGTATGGACAAGACAAATTGATAATGGTGCCCATTTTGTTTCTTCTTAAAATACTTTATGTCTTATTTCAAGAATTATGGAAGAAACGAAAAGCATGAATGTAGCAATATTTATGCTTTACCACGACCTTATTTGTCCTGCAAATGCAAAGGGTTTATGTATAAAATAATGTTTCCAGTCTTCAATTTAATTGCTGTTATTTATTACCTTTCTAGTCTTTGCCGTCTGAATTTTCTTGTTCTTTAAATAAAAAGTGCTAATCATTATAATTTTCCTATGTCAAACTCAAACTCAAACCACTCAAATATATCCTTCAATATTTATTGTTCTCTTTGTTTATTAACATTCTTTTCACAAGTTCTGTTAACACATTCCCCGCTGGACTTGGTCTTTTCCAAGTTTCTCTATTTCTTTAATTCAACAACGGCGTCAGATTGTTTACTTAATGGGCAGCTACTACTCTTCTTCTGACTTTGAAGTCAACATTACATACCCAGAACTTTTTTTTGTCCTTTCTTGAATTCTTCTGTGATAACGACTAAGAAAAAGCATTTATTCAATGGCCAATAGCACTGTACATTATTGAACAAAAGACTACAAGAAATGGGCAAAATCATACACGTATATATGCAAATATGGTTCATGGAACCATGACAAAGTATGACCAGTCAACCTTTTCTTATTTTGATCCATATTGATCAAATTTTCAGCTTCTGGATATGGCCTTTTCTCTTTGGATCATAGCCTTTTGCTTGCTTCTTCTTCTAGCAACTTCTTCGTTGGCCCAAACTAACAACGGCAACATAACCATTGGAGATTATCTGTTCGCAAAAGCGTCTTCTTCTTGGCTTTCTCCATCTGATGATTTTTGCCTTTGGCTTTCACCAATTACAAAACCAACATAATCACTTCCTGCTTCGTATATGGTATGCCAAGATACCAGACAAAATCATCGTTTGGTACACAAATGGAAACCATCGGGCACCATAGGACTCAAAAGTCAACCTCACTGCTGGTCACGGGCTTGTGCTAACTAATCCTCAGGGCAAGGAACTAGGGAAATCCGAGACCATTCTTGGAGTTGTTGCCTATGCTGTTATGAACAATGAAGGCAACTTTGTGCTTCACGATAATAATTCAAACAATTTATGGGAAAATTTTAAGAATCCTACAGATACCATGTTACCTTCTCAAGTGATGGACAGAAGAGGGATGCTTTCTTCTTGTCAATCGGAGGCAAACTATTCTAGAGGGAGATTCCAACTACGTTTACGACAAGATGGGCATCTTTTTGTCAATACCATAAATCTCCCAACTGACTGTAAGAACAAGCCTAGTTATCGAACCAAAGGCATAATACAATTGGTCTTCAACGAGTCAGGCCACATGCATGCTGTGAGAAAGTGGTGAAGGATTCAATCTGACAGACGAAAGGATGGTTTCAACAAGGGACTTCTATTTACGAGCAACTCTAAAAGGGTGTTTGGCGTAGGGCAGTTTACACCACTAACTCAATTTTGAACAGTATAAAGCTCTCACATGCTACGGTAAAAAGAAAAAAGTAGCTACACTGCAATGTGAGTTGGACCTCTCTCTGTACTATACCAGATAATATTTGCTTTTCAATTAGTGTTACACAAGGTGTTAGTGTTTGTGGCCACAACAGCGTTTGCTTTCTCAGGGAAGATAAGAGGCCAAGGTGTGAATGCCCAAGAGGGTACTCTCTGCTTGATTCAAACGAGGTTTATGGAAATTGCAAACCGGGTTTCATACAAGGTTGTAAAGAAGATGAGCTTAGTAATGACAAGGATCTATATGATGTGTGGACCTCAAGAATGCTGGTTGGCCCACTTCGGATTACGTGAAGTTGGATCCTTATGCTGCAGAATCGTGCAAAAAATCTTGCTTGCAAGATTGCTTCTGTGCACTCTCCATTTTCAGGGAAGGAACTTGTTGGAAGAAGTTACCTCTCTCAAATGGGAGAGTCGACGACAGTAGTCCATCTATTGCTTTCATCAAAATAAGGAAGGATAATTTTAGCACTTCTCCTGTTTCATTTGTTAAGAAGAAAGACCAGGACACTTTGATCATTGCGGGATCAATTATGTTGGGCATATCTGTCTGTGTTAATTAATTTGTGATTGGTGGAACTTGTAGTTTTCTTGGTTTACAAGAAGAAGGCTAAACTGTTTCCAATAAAAGTAACAGATATGAATTCGCACTGCTTCACTTACAAAGAGCTTGAGGAAGTCACAAATGAGTTCGAAGAAGAATTGGGGAGGGCAGCTTTCGGAGATGTTTTCAAAGGGGAATTCCAAGATGGCTTTGTAGCGGTGAAGAAAAAAGTAGGATGTTTGGCTAAAGGTTGTGTGAACCACAAACTCAGTTGTAAACAATACAAAGCTCTTATATACTGCAGTAAAAAGAAAAAAAATTACAACAATATAAAGCTCTCACATGCTACAATAAAAACGGTTCCCATTAATAGCTCCCACCACTAGTCACACACCCTATAATAGATGGTTTGTGGTACAACAAGATAGTGCAAAGGAGCTCAAGACTAAACTGAAAATCATTGGTCAGACACATCACAAGAATCTCGTACACCTAGTTGGATATTGCGACGAGAATCAGCATCGCCTATTACTATACGAATTCATGAGCAGTGGGACTTTGGCAACTTTCATTTTTGGCGATGTAAAGCCCAGTTGGAAGCAAAGAATCGACATTGCGTTGAGGATTGCTAGGGGGCTCTTATATTTACATGAATAGTGCAGCACACAGATTATCCATTGTGACATAAAGCTTCAAAACATACTTCTTGATGAGTACTACAATACCAAGATATCGGACTTCAGGGTAGCATATGCTATGTTTAATATTTAAATACTAAGTTATAGTATATGAAATGTTAGCATTTGATATGCTCGTTAAAGTTAACAAGAAAGTAAATCAAAGATGATAAGTAAATGTCGTACTAGCTTCATTAATGTAAGGTATACAAATTATGTTAAAGTTATGACCTTGTTATTAGATGGTCTTAAGTCTTCCACAAGAGAAGCATTATATTTATGTTCTCATGATTGATGATGTTGGTATCAACATTCAAAATCACAAGGTAAGAAAAGATAAGAACAATGACAAGAAGTTATGGGTTATCATAAAAAACTCATAAATTGATGCTCATAAATGAGCATAAATGGAATCATGCAATATGATATTGCTTGCATTCCTTGTTATGAAATGTTTATGCTATATGTTTATGAAAAACATTTTGAGAAATGTTTAATGATAAATGTTTATGAAAAATGTTTACAAGAAAAGGTTTATGAATAAGTTTTATAAAAGAAGGTTTTAAATGTTTTGTAAGATAATGTTTGAATTCACTAAGCATAAGCTCTATACAAGTTACTTTATGTTGTAGGTAGTTTTATAAGAGACCATTGTAACTGGTTGTGAGCTCGATGTTGCAGTGGACAGATACGAAAGTTGGGTATGAATACTACTACGATAATTTTTCACTGCTTAAAGATAAACTTTCTTTTGTTTTAACGAAAAGCTTTTTTAAGTTTGAAAAGATGTTTTAACAAAAGTTTTACAAAAGTACATGTTTCTTAATAAGTTTAAAGAAATGTTTTAAATGATTTTAAAATCAAATGTTGAACTATATCTCAAGCAGTTGATGACCCACCGCCATTTTCGGCAACCAACTAAAGCTTTCTATTGCGTTGATGAATCATTTTCATGGCCTTGTGCTGTCATCTTTCTGCCAGTCCAATACTACTTAAAAGTACGGTAATGAAAATTTTGAATTTATGTGCAAGATATTATCCTCCTTATTATTAAAGGGTACAATTAGTTCTTGTCAAATTATCTGTCAGAACTTTGAGTGTCTGGAAAAATGTTGAGAGAGTTGCAGTCTCGACTCTTGATCGAAAATATCTGGTTTTAATATCAATTAACACCTGCTGTGTGACATTGTACCGTTACAATGCTCTAGTGCAAATGACTTAGAACCATCCTTTTGGTATTTCTGTCTTTTTGCACTTTATGCTTACAACATAGCTTTTTGTATATGAACTTCGCATTCAATTCTGTTTTTCTTAGAAGTAACTACACCATAACCAAACACTCCACGAGAGTCAACATAGATTTGAGATCACATAAAACCAAATAAACACAGAAAGAATCTCAAGCTAATGACAAACATTATTTAAGTACCTGCGGTGGCTTAGAGGAGTGAAAAGGAACCTAAGATACTCAAATTGGAGGGAAGACTGAGTAATCGAGAAAAAAACATACTTTTCACTAGAAAGTTTGTAATCAGGAGAAGACGCATAAGGCTTGAAATGAAGAAAAGTGAAACGTTTTAAAATAAATGAACATCACATACATAAAGTCAAATTTGGAGGGCCTTCTTTAATTTTCTTGTTATGGGGTTGCCATTCACACAAGGCTTGATTAACTTCCTTAATTTGCCGCCATCAGAAAGAGGGAAAGAGAGGGCAAAAAATAAAAATAAAAATCCCCTAATTTTTTAGGCAAACCTTGTCGTTTCATCGTTTTTGATGCTTTAATTTGGTAGAAAAAAATAATACTATTTGATTTGGCCAACCTGAAGAAAGCAGAGAGGCTTGTTTAACCTTTTAATTCAAAGAAAACTTGGAAGTTTTGAATCTTCAAAAAGCTTAGATAATTCGAAGTTGGACATTTTTTTGACCCCGCTATTAATAAAATAATATGTCTGGGTCTAAAAAGTATATTACATGTTAGACTATAGTATCTAAAAAAATCCAAAAATTAATAAGTGTGATTAATTAAGGATTTTTTCAATAATTATTCTGTTCAGTACATGAGAAAGTACAAGCTTAAAATTTATAAATGCAAATTTCTATAAGAATTCGGTTCAAGGCTAGAAATTTTCTACAATATCTAGAAAATTCACAAGATTAAATCACGACTTAATCACGATTTATGATTATAAATGTTCTAAATTAACTCGCAATTTAAAAGTCTTAATAGCTATAAGACTTTGGAAATAAATAATAATATAGATGCATAATTTTATGTACTTTATGTATGGAACATGAAACAAAATGAATGTTATGATAGTACACTTGGATAATTAAAATAATTATTTGATGTAATTAAGCTTTTATAATTCAATTGCTCTATGTATGAGTCAAAGTAATGACTTTTATAACAATCTCAATTAGAATATTTAAATTGAGATTGATTGATAAAAAGGAATTTCTGATTCATGACAATTATGCAGAATTTTTATATGATGCTAGTTTAACAAGAAAAATCTAGATCATAGTAGTTAAATAGCTCAACACCATAATTTATAAATGGTGAGCACAAAGTTTATGAAAATAAGATTGATCTCGAAATTTAATGAGATCATAAAGTAAGATAAGAATTTCAAGAAAATCATAAGAATTTTTGTAAGTTCGAGAATTCTAATATCTTATATCTATACGAGTAGTTATTATACACTTTATAATTACATAAAGTATTATTATTATTGTAATAATAATAACAATAACAATCAGAATCATAATAATGAAAAAAAAAGGTTAACGGAGTCCACAAACATTAACAGCTTTTAAGGCAATACAATATCACAAGTGGATTATTTTCAAATCTATAATGCAATTAAGAAAAGTTTAAAAAGCTTTCATAGATTGGATGTGAACTCATAAATAACTATTCACGATAACCAAGTTGGGTTATGTGGCGCCCGACGCGGGCCCCACCTCGAGCCTCCATAGGACCCACCTTACGGGGCCCTCGGACTTATGGTTCTTATTGGTGAACCGTTCCCGTGTCGCCCACTCATCCGTACTGTCCCCTCTGGCCCCTCAGGGATTTCTTTCGTGTCCCTCGGGTTTGAACCTTAAACCTCCCTTAAGAGGTTCTTATTTCCATCTCGAGTACCAATTGAGCTATTGGACAGTACGGATGAGTGGGCGGCACGGGAACGGTTCACCAATAAGAGCCACAAGTCTGAGGGTCCCGCAAGGTGGGTCCTATGGAGGCTTGAGGTGGGGCCCGCGTCGGACGCCACAGGTTATACCTATAAAACATAAAATTGCGCTAAGTTCAAAATTTGAATTAAATTGACTTATAGATAGTCAATTTAATTTACAAAATTTTTATAAATTACAAGCATTATTTTTATGATAAAACTAGAAGTTTATAATATGAAAATTTTTAATGAAAAATATATGTTTTAGTTAACATTGTAAAGTTTTTGAAGTTACAAAAAATTATTTTGATTGAAGTTCTAAATACATAATATTATTTAAAAAAAAAGTAGATGCAGTGAATATAGTTAATCACCTATTTAAAGACAAATGTGTCAAAGATTATCATTCAAAATAAAATCACCAAATCTATAAGATATGGATAAATTTATGAATATGATTTTTATGACAGTATAAATATTTTAATAAGACATTAATACATTAAAAAAATTAGAATTTTTCTACTTATTTTTAGAAAGACAAAGAATATTACAGTTTTGAAAAATACGACAAAGTTTACACAAATTTCTAAGTTTATGGACCAAAAACTTGATTGAACCACTCATGATACAGTTTAGACTGTATAGACGACAAAAGAGTCTATAAATACAAGTGAACAAAAAAAAAAGACCATTCAAAAAAATCAACCCATCTTCTCTCTCTACTCTCTCTCCTCCAACTCTGGCATAGAATCCGATGTCGGTTTTTGACACCTTCTATACCAACAAGAAGATCACGACGTGTTGGTCCTAACTAGGTGTTGTGCCGACCAAAACTCTACCGAAGGAAGCCACACTCTTCGGTCAAAGTAGCGTAAAGACCCATAATTTTCTGACAAGATTTATTCACCATCCGGCATCCAATTGACGAGATTCTTATTCCTACATGGCTATCGTGATGAGGAGAACACGAGCCATGCCCTACTCCACACCGTTGTGTGCTAGAAGGCTCCACGTTTGCCCAATGCCATGCACCACCAACGAGAAACTGGAACTCTATCTTCCTGGTAGAGGTGAAGTATACCGGCCCTCCCAACATGTTCAAAGGGGTTGGATCCTTAAAAGTCCCCTTTTAATTTCGAGGAAATGCCATGATATGATAGAGTACCATGATCGCTGCCAACATCCGCCATGGAGATTGTTGATGTTGGAGATTTTGGCAACTTCGATCGAAATTGATAGTGGGCAACTGTTTGGAACAATACGAGGAACATTCTGCCTCCATCAATTTTATGACATCATGCCTCGATGGTAGAGAATGAAACGCCATCGCCGTTTGCACTCCGCCACTTCGATCCTGTCGATTCCAATGATGTTAAGGTACACCACCTAGGAGAAAATACTCAGAGGATGCAATAAAGAAAAATGCCTAACTCAATTTCATGGGATTATAGTCGAAAAGCTGAGATTGGAGTTCCCCGTTTTGATCCGCCATTGGAGTTTTGATTTGCATGGCAAGAGGCCAAATCAGGTGAAATTGAGGCTAGCAACAACTTAAGAGGTTAAAAATTGGTGAGAACTAAAGCACCACCGTCCATTGACCATTGGAGTCACTGCACATGCCCTACGTACCGTGGCAGGTGGCTGGGCACTGGTGGACCTTGCGTTTCATGCTCTGACCTCTGATCGATGATTCAAGACCACCTCCTGACTTGTTAAATGTTTTGATGCGATGATGCCCTTCGTTGGAGCTAATTCTACTTTGTTGAAAATCGTTCGTATCGACTGCACATTGATCAATGCGACACAAACTACAGTAACGAAGTCTAGAATGACATTTCTAGCAATTATAAATCTCCATGAAGCATTTGTATCTATCCACAGTCCTCTGGGACCATTCCTAAAGATGCTTCGTAGACTGCAGATACAGCGAAATCTGATTGAAACTATTTAGCTCAGAATCCAGATAAGTAGGAATTTCGCCTATAGTATGAATAGTTTTGAAATAAAATATTTTATATGTTTTCATAAAAATTATGAAATGCATGAATTATGATATTTTATGCCATGCTATGGGATAATATGTACTGTTATCAATGATATGTGATGATATGTATTGATATGCCATGTCTACAATTTATTATGATTATGTTATGCTATGTCATGTCATGTGATAGTATGATTACATTATGAACATTATGTGATGTATGCAATATTAACTTACATTGCTTACTCACTTTTAAGTTAAGCATGCTTACGATTTGTGAATTATGATCTATGTAATTGTGATGCTACGTATTTAAATGTCATACTTGCAACACAAAATAAGATAAGTTAAATTAATATGACCAGTTAAGGGTGTCATACCAACTTCTCGGCCTATGAGAGGCTTTAATACATTTTACAATCTCGTTGTTGTTAGGCACCTTGCGAACCTAACTTCCCGAAGATCGCACACAACCGATACAATCACCTAGTCCCAATTAATAAGATAAGTTAAAATTTAAACAATTAAGCATAAATTAAGTTAATAAGTAAGCATAAAAATGTTCATGCCTGTTTTTATTATATGATTTTAATTATGTTTTGCGAGTCTAATTTTCTACTTGTTGAGTGAAAGCTCATTTAAGTATGTTCATATTGTATATAATAAACCCGTTGTGACACTTGATGGGCAGTGGTGAGCAACAGATGAATGATAAAGTTAGGAGTGGATACTACTTACGCAAACGTGATATTTCTGCATTTTAAATTTGCAAGATTGTGTTTATTTTTATTTTATGAAATTATGTATGTATTAAAAAGTAAACAAGATTATATATGCATGTCTTGAAAACTGGGGTTGTAATCGTACCACTTTGGTCTATAGAATTTTAAGGTTTAATAATGTTGCTGTAACGCCCCTAAGTGGGGGTTAACAGTTTTTATTAAATAAAATAAAGATTAGAAAATAAATACAACTCGTCAAAGTAATTTGCCCGGGACTTAAATAAAAACTCTTAAATTAAAATAAAGACATAAACAAATAAATAAACCACAGTTTAATGTAGCACCTTAGATTTTAATAATATACAACTGTCATCATCATCATTTCAACCCTCAACAAATCTTAATACAGTCACAGAAAATAACAATCGATGCTTACATTATCATGAAGATCATTCGTTGCATTCAAAGTAATCCCAACGTAATATAGCTACATA
>CAMOHE010056059.1:98315-212633 GCA_946598075.1 Artocarpus hirsutus
GTCTCCCACGGAGACTTTTAGCAAATAATGTCAACATAATTGAGGGGACAAATGGGGTATGTTGTAGAAGAAGATAAAGGAAGCATTAAAAAGGTGGTTGAGAAAACATATCGATGTCTCCTGGTAGTTGAGGTGAATTAATTCTATGTCTCCAAATAATAAGGATGCTATTTAATTGAGCATTAATGTAGCGGGACCAGGTTGGTAGAAATAAGTGATGGGTAGATTTAAAATATTTACTACGGAGACTTAGTAAAAATGTTAAAGTGACATTTTATTCTTATGATTTTACAAAAAAATCATACCCGTTATAGAATTTTAAGGTTTAATAATGTTGCATTAGAAAATGTGACAAATACATGAAAAATTTCAAGTAAGAGAATTATAAAATTATTTAGAATTAAAAATGTTTATATGAGTTTTACGTTAAATTAAGAAAGTATTTTAATGAATATTTTTTATAAATTTATTATTATGAAATTTTAAAAGATTATGCTTTAAGGAGCTAATATGTTAGATTTAAGTAAATAAATTATAAGAAATTTTTATTATGTTAAGTTAACAAAGGAATAAGATTAAGAAATGAATATGTTCATTTTAAGATACTGAATTATAAGAAAAGTATAATGATAATTTAAGGAAGAATTTAATAAGCATTTTAAATAGGAATTTATAATGATATTTAATTTAGAATTGTTTTAGAAAATATTTCATTTAAATAAAAAATAGTTTCTAAATAATTATCTTTATGTTTTAAAGAAAGGTTCTAAGAAATTATTATTATCATGTTTTAAGAAATTAATGTTATGATGTATGTAAAGAATTAAGTCTTTGAAAATCATGATTACGTTAAAACGCAATAATTATTATTACGAAATCAATATTTATAAAAAAAATATTTTAGGAAATCATTACCAAGGTTTGTTTTAAAAAAATTATTCCGCAATTTAAGACTTTATGTTAAAGTAAGTTTAAGATTAAAATTAAGTAGTTAAGTAACAGCTACGTAAATAGGGTCGTCATATAGACTATGATCAATGTTGAAAATACCGATATATATAAAAATCTTGGTACTTAGATTTTACAGAAATATCGATATCAGTAAAAATTAGTGTAAAATATATAAAAATCGTCTTAAAACACTTTATTTTAAATGCATAATTTGAACAAAACTCTCAACCAAAATACTAAGTATGTAATAAAAATGAATAGTTAAAAATGATTATAATACGAAAAATGATAAGAATAGGATCTCAAATTGAGTAAAATAGTTAAATATCAACATAATAAAAGTATTGTATATGTATAATTTCATACAAGATAAGAAAACATCAATACCATAAAGAGATTCTAGGAGGTCCAATGGTATTGAAAATACCTTCTTGGTTTAAATAATATTGACACCAACATATAGAATTTAAATATTTTTTTGTACAATTCTAAACATACCATGTATATTTCTTGATCTCTACCCACTATCTTGTCATATTTAACAAATTATAAGTTACCCCCATGCTAATAAGCAAGAAATAATAATAAGTTCTCCACTTCTATTATTTTCTTTCGATCTTATTATCTCATAGATGTGGCTATCTCATCATATAAAGTTCATCATGATTCAAAAGTCTACGGACTATATATCAAAGTAAATAAAAAGATGAATTTTATAAAATTGAAAAGTAAATTTATAAAAGACTACATAAAAAATAAATAAAAAGTCATGAATTTTATAATATTATAAAAGTAAATTAAAAAAATAAAAATAAAATGTAGAAGATTTGTCGATATTTTGCCAATATTTTTGTAGAAATTTTCATAAAATTTTTTGATATTTAGTTATTTAACACTACAAGTTTTACGGAAATTAATATTTCCATCAAAATATCGATATCTGTAGATATTTCTATGAATTTCTAGATATTCAGCTAAAAGGATATGACATCACGTTTCTATATTGACATTTTCAAAATATGGAAATTTCCAACTAAATATCGGTGGAAATGTCGGTTTGTCAATCCTTACCGTAGTTTTGTGAGTATTGGGGTTTTAATTCATTGAGATGAAAGGAATTTTTCATGAGACAAAATGTACACAATATCCAAACATAAACTACACATTCTTAAAGCGGAGATTTTCTTGAGAATATTGCTATACAGCGGCAAAATTTGATGAAAGAGCAACCCAAAAAATTTAATTGGAGAAATGACCTCTCTTTTTTCTTTTTTTTTGCACCAAAAATCAAGCTTTTTAGGCAGGAAAATTGCTCTATTTTTTTTCATCCTACTGAGGTTTTTTTCCTTGTTCTAGTTTTTTTTTTTTTTAATCTTGCTAAGGTTTTTTTTTTTTCTAGATGACATGACGTGGATGCCATTTATCCAATTTAAAATTTCTTGGGCCATTTATCAAAAAAAAACTTTTTTTTAAGGCCATTTATCAAAATCCCCCCTATACAGCACTTGTAGTTTGGTGTCCACTTCAAAATTGAGTAAATTCATGATATATGTATCAAATTCTTCATTGGAACTTCTGTATTTTGCTTAACAAAACAGAAAAAGAAAAAGAAAAAGAAAAAGAAAAAACCATTTATCAGCAATTTTTTTCTATATAAAATTGTGCACAAACTCTTGAACTTCATTTGTTTTAATATACCGCACAAAATTACGGTCAAGACAGTTGATACTAGAGAAAGAAAGAGTAGGAGCCGTGGGAAAATCTCCATCACGACCTTATGTACCGTTGGGCGTAGGCTATTGATGATAGGTCTATTGTGCAATAAAAATTTTAACAACCGGCCTGGATTTTTCTATTATTTGAATGGGACCTAACAACTTAGATAAATTAAGAATCTTCCCATTGTTTGTGAGATTCAAATAGTCAAGTCAACAATATATGCTTTTTAAATTTTTATTTTATGACTTGGTCAAGTTGGCATATTCTTCTGCATCTTTCTGTCCTTGTATCTTTCTTTTTTTTTTTTTTTTTATTTTGAAAATGGAAATTGCCTGTCCTTGTGTCATTCTTGCCCGCCATCAATGTTGCAAATGTGACGTGAATGGAATCTAAAATAATACAAACAATGCCAAGCTCGGTTCATTGTATAAGGAACAGTCTAACAGATAAGAGTCTTGAGTACTAAAAGTCTTCCATACGAGAAAGAAAAATTTATTACTTGCCCTGTAGCCAAGTCACAATTGAGCGTTTCCTGGTTCGTCCGTCTATTAAGTGAAAAAGAAAACACAACAAAGAAAAACAGAAAAGCAAAAGAAAAGAAAAGGAAAAAAAAAAAAAAACACAAACCAGTTCTCTCTTGTTCAAGCCATGGCTTTGTCTAGTCCTCATGTTCATATCTTTTTCCTTCCCTTGTTAGCGTTCCTTCTTCTCATTATCTCTGCTTTTGCCCAGCAAACCAATACCAACATAACAGTTGGAAAATCACTCACTGCAACACAAAACTCTTCTCCATGGCTCTCACCATCCGGCCATTTTGCCTTCGGCTTTCGCCAACTGCCAAACCAGAAAGACCTCTTCTTGCTCTGCATATGGTACTACAAGATTCCCGACAAGACCGTCGTTTGGTATGCGAACAGCGATACACTACCGATGGCTTCGACAGGATCAAAAGTAAGCCTGACTTCCGATCTCGGGCTTGTGCTGACCGATCGTCAGGGGAAAGAGCTGTGGAAATCTGAAAACATTCTTGGAGATGTTGCCACAGGTGTGATGACCGACGAAGGTAATTTTCTTCTTCAAGATAAAAGCTCAGAAACGCTGTGGGAAACTTTCAAGAATCCCACAGATACAATTTTACCTTCTCAGGTAATTGAGAGAGGAGGAATGTTGTCTTCTCACCAATCCGAGACCAATTATTCCAAAGGGAGATTCCTGTTGGGCTTGCAACAAGATGGAAATCTTGTGGTCGCCTCCAAAAACTTGCCTTCCGACTTTGCTAATTCTCCTTACTATGCTAGTGGGACGGATGAGGGGACTAATTCATCGACTGCAGGTACGCAATTGGTCTTCAATGAAACTGGTTCTATCTACGTTTCCAGAAAGAATGGCGGAACATTCGGTCTGGCACCGGGTGATATAGTCTCGGCAAGTGATAATTATATTAGAGCTACTCTAAACTTTGATGGGGTTTTTGCTCAATATTATCACCCAAAGAATGGAAGTGGGAGTTGGACTTATCTTTGGGCCATACCAAATGATATTTGCTACGATTTGAGAATTGAAGCTGGTGCTGGGGTATGTGGTTACAACAGTATTTGCACTCTCAAAAAAGACCAAAGGCCAAAATGCAATTGCCCACAAAACTTCTCTCTGATTGATCCAAATGACGCTTATGGAGACTGCAAACCGGATTTCATACAAGGATGCGAAGAAGATGAGCTTGTTAGATCGGAAGGGGATGGAGCAGTTGATCTATATGACGTTGTGGAGGTCATCAACACCGATTGGCCAACGTCGGATTACATCAAATTGAAGCCTTTTACGGGAGATTCGTGCAAAGAAGTATGCTTGAGAGACTGTTTGTGTGCTGTTGCTATTTTCAGAGATGGGACTTGTTGGAAGAAGAAGTTACCTCTCTCAAATGGCAGAGTGGACACCAGTCTCAACTCCAGGGGATTTATAAAAGTCCGAAAGGCCAAGTACTCCATTTTGCCTAACGGGTCTAATGGTCTTGTAACGGAAGTAAAGAAGGATAAAGATCAGGACACTTTGATCCTGGTGGGATCAGTGCTTTTAGGTACCTCTGTCTTTGTTAATATCTTATTTGCTGCTGCTGTTTGCACGGGATTTTATTTCATTTACCAAAAGAAGAAAAGAAAATCCGCGCTCGCAGCCCTAAACGTTTCCGAGGTGAATTTGCGTTGCTTCACTTACAAAGAGCTTGAGGAAGCCACAGATGGTTTCAAAGAAGAATTGGGAAGTGGAGCTTTTGGAATTGTCTATAAAGGAACGATACAAATCGGTGCTAGAGTCGTTGTGGCAGTGAAGAAGCTGCATTTCGTAGCACAAGAAACCGAGAAGGAATTCAAAAATGAAGTGAAGGTAATAGGCCACACACATCACAAGAATCTGGTCCGCCTGCTTGGATACTGCGACGATGGGCAAAACCGTCTCCTCGTGTACGAGTACTTGAGCAATGGCACTCTGGCAAGCTTTGTGTTTGCGGACATAAAGCCAAGTTGGAAGCAACGAACTGAAATTGCATTGGGAATCGCGAAAGGTCTCTTGTATTTGCATGAAGAGTGCAGCACTCAAATAATTCATTGCGACATAAAGCCTCAGAACATACTTCTTGACGATTATTACAATGCCAAGATATCGGACTTTGGCTTGGCAAAGCTGTTGATGATGAACCAGAGCCAAACACACACTGCTATAAGAGGAACAAAAGGGTATGTTGCACCTGAATGGTTTAGGAACATGCCTATCACAACCAAAGTGGACGTCTATAGCTTTGGTGTTGTACTACTTGAGATCATCTGCTGTCGTCGAAGCGTGGATTTGGAGACGAATGACGAAGGGAAAGAGATCTTGACAGATTGGGCTTATGATTGTTTCACGGAAGGAGCCTTAAATGCTCTGGTGGGTTGGGAAGTTGAGGCATTGGATGACATCAAGAAGCTAGAGACTTATGTGATGGTGTCTATGTGGTGCATTCAAGAAAACCCTTCAGTTAGACCCACAATGAGGAAAGTTGTGCAAATGCTTGAAGGTGTTGTTGAAGTCCATGCTCCACCTTGCCCGGTTCCTGCATATTCTGTAACCAATTAATCAAACCAAACGTTTTTTACCATGTAATGATGTAATGAAATTTGTAGTTAGTAGTTAGCGGTGGCTATGTATCTTCTAGTGGACTGTTGGCACTTGGTGATGATAAAATAATTTGGAGTTGTTCTTTTGAATCTATTTTTAAAGAATTTGTTTAAGGAAATCAATCAAGATTTGTTTGAGCGGGAGGTCCTAGAGAACAGAGTTGTGGGAAGAAAAAATTAAAAAAAAATTAAAAAAAGAAGGAATTGACTTGATCAGAAGCTGCAAATCATTGACCTTTTATATCATGTTGTCGAATACGTTATGAAGACATTCTTTTTCTTTAACTTTATCAGCACTGGACTATATTTGCAACCACAAGAAGAAAAATAGTACTTGAAATGAAAGAAAAGATAAATGTATCAAATTCTTTATTGGAACGTCTGTATTTTGCTCAACAAAACGGAAAAAGAAAAAACCATTTATCAGCAATTTTTTTCTATGGAATACTATACACAAATTCTTGAACTTCATTTGTTTTTAATACACTGTACAAAATTATTGTTAGAAGAAGGGGGTAATTTTAGAAAGTGCTTTTTGAGGAAAAAATTTTTAAGGAATGACCTTTTTTTTTTTTTAAGACATCATAAAACTTGTTTTTTAGACACTAAAACAGTTCTTTTTTTTTTTGGACATCATATTTAAATTTCTCTGTTCGATACAGTTTTTTTTTTTTTGTGAAAAAAATTAGGACAGTTTTGATGCTCAAAAAAAAAAAAAAAATTTAATTAAAAAAAAAGAAGCCATTTCTTTAATTTGAGTTTTTTTTTGGCCTTTTTTTTCCAATTCCCTCTTAGAAGTGTCGATACCAGAGAAAGCAAAACGGACGAGCCGTGGGAAAATATCCATCAGAACCTTATATGCCGTTGGGCGTTCGCTATTGATGATGGGTCTAGTTTGCAATAAAAATTTTAACAACCATCACGGACTTTTCTATCATGTGAATGGGACCTGACAAATTATATAAGTTAAGAATCTTCCAATTGTTTGCGAGATACAAATAGTCAAGTCAACTATATTGTTTTTATTTTTTTTATGACTTGGTCAAGTTGGGCTTGTTCTGTATCTTTCCCTACTTTTTCCTGCCCCCCCAATCAATCTTGGAATCCACAGACCAACAATCAAAGCGAAGTTTACTCGTCTCTATTCTCTTTTTTTTTTCCGTCGATTAGGCAAATGAGAAAAGTCTAGGTAAAAGTCTTGAACACTAAAAGTCTTCCAACGTGGAAGAAAATTATTGCACGCATTTAAAGTTCTAGAGTTGGTTTGTCTAACAAGTGAAGCAGAAAACACAGCAATAGAAACTGAAGAGAAGAAAAAGGAAAACATAAACCAGTTCTATCTTGTTCAAGCCATGGCTTTGTCTAGTCCTCATGGTCATATCTTTCTCCTTCCCTTAGTGTTCCTTCTTCTCTTACCAACCTCTGCTTTTGCCCAACAAACCAATAACAATGGCGGCAATATAACGGTCGGGACTTTTCTCACTGCAACACAAAACTCTTCTCCATGGCTTTCACCATCCGGCGATTTTGCTTTCGGCTTTCGCCAGCTACCAAACCAAAAAGACCTCTTCTTGCTCTGTATTTGGTACAACAAGATTCCCGACAAGACCATCGTTTGGTACGCGAAGGACAATCCACTGCCGGTGGCTTCGACAGGATCAAAAGTAAGCCTGACTTCAGAAAATGGGCTTGTGCTAACCGATCGTCAGGGAAAAGAGGTGTGGAAATCTGAAAACATTGTTGGAAATGTTGCCAAAGGCGTCATGAGCGACCAAGGCAATTTTTTGCTTCAAGATACAAGCTCAGAAACTTTGTGGGAAACTTTCAAGTATCCCACAGACACCATTTTGCCTTCTCAGGTACTTGAGAGAGGAGGGACACTTTCGTCTCGTCAATCGGAGACTAATTTCACGAGAGGGCGATTCCAAGTACGCTTGCAACAAGATGGGAATTTTGTACTCAACACTATAAGCTTGCCTTCGGATTTCGGCAACAGTCCTTATTATGCGAGCATGACTTGGGATGGAGCTAACTCAACAACTGCTGGCAAGCAATTAGTCTTCAATGAGTCTGGTTCCATCTATGTCTTAAGAAAGAACGACGAAATATATAGCCTGGCATCGGGTGATATGGTCTCGGTAAGGGACAATTATATTAGAGCAACTCTAAATGTTAATGGTGTTTTCACTCAATATTATCACCCAAAGAATGGGAGTGGAAGATGGACTTATCTTTGGGCCATACCAGATAATATTTGCAATGCTGGCGCTGATGTTTGTTCATACAACGGTATTTGCACTCTCCAGCAAGATGAAAAAAGTCCAATGTGTAGATGCCCGAAAAGCTACACTCTGATTGATCCGAAGGACGATTTTGGAGGCTGCAAGCCAAATTTCGTACAGGGATGTAAGGAGGATGAGCTTACTGGTTCCAAAGGGAGTAATGATGTTGAACTGTATGATGTTGAGGAGGTGATCAACACGGATTGGCCCAAATCAGATTACATCCAGTTGAATCCTTTTACGGGAGATACGTGCAAGGAATCTTGTTTGAATGATTGTATGTGTGCCGTTGCTATTTTCAGAGATGAGACTTGTTGGAAGAAGAAGTTACCTCTCTCAAATGGTAGAGTGGACAGCGGTCTAAACTCCAGGGGATTTATCAAAGTCCGAAAGCCAGAGTATTCCATTTTGCCTAACGGGTCATATGGCGTTGTTCCACAAGTAAAGCAGGAGAAAGATCAGGACACTTTGATCCTGGCGGGATCAGTGCTTTTGGGTACCTCTGTCTTTGTTAATATCTTATTAGCTGCTGCTGTTTGCGCAGGATTTTACTTCATTTACCGAAGGAAGAAATGTAAAACTGCTCTTGCAGCCCAACATGTTTCTGAGGTTAATTTGCGTTGCTTCACATACAAAGAGCTTGAGGGAGCCACAGATGGTTTCAAAGAAGAATTGGGAAGTGGAGCTTTTGGAATTGTCTATAAAGGAACAATACAAATCGGTTCTAGAGTCGTTGTGGCAGTGAAGAAGCTGAATTTCGTAGCACAAGAAACTGAGAAGGAATTCAAAAATGAAGTGAAGGCAATAGGCCAGACACATCACAGGAATCTGGTCCGCCTGCTCGGATACTGCGACGATGGGCAAAACCGTCTGCTCGTGTACGAGTACTTGAGCAATGGCACTCTGGCAAGCTTTGTGTTTGCGGACATAAAGCCAAGTTGGAGCGAACGAACTCAAATTGCATTGGGAATCGCGAAAGGTCTCTTGTATTTGCATGAAGAGTGCAGCACTCAAATAATTCATTGCGACATAAAGCCTCAGAACATACTTCTTGATGATTATCACAATGCCAAGATATCGGACTTTGGCTTGGCAAAGCTGTTGATGATGAACCAGAGACAAACACACACAGCCATAAGAGGAACAAAAGGGTATGTTGCACCTGAATGGTTTAGGAACATGCCTATCACAACCAAAGTGGACGTCTATAGCTTTGGTGTTGTACTACTTGAGATCATTTGTTGTCGTAGAAGTGTGGATTTGGAGACGAATGATGAAGGGAAAGGGATCTTGACAGATTGGGCTTATGATTGTTTCACAGAAGGAGCCTTAAATGTTCTGGTGAATTGGGAAGTTGAGGCATTGGATGACATAAAGAAGCTAGAGACTTATGTGATGGTGTCTATGTGGTGCATTCAAGAAAACCCGTCAGTTAGACCCACAATGAGGAAAGTTGTGCAAATGCTTGAAGGAGTTGTCGAAGTCCATGTTCCACCATGCCCTTACCCTGCATATTCTTTCACCAGTTGATCAAACCAAATTTCTTTAGTAATTGGTATGTTTGTAGTTAGTAATGGCTATGTATCTTCTAATCTAATAGACTGTTGGCTCTTGGTGGCTATGTAAAATCATTTGGGATTGGTCATTCGTGTATGTCTTTATTGATTTGTTTAAGAAATTTATTAGCAAGATATGTTCAAACGTGAGTTTTTAGAGAACAGAGTTGTGGGTGAAAAATAAAAATCCTAAATGGACATTACGAGAGAGAGAATTGACTTAATCGGATGTTGCAAATCATTGTCTTATTATAGAAATCTCCGATTGTCACGTAACATTAAAGAATATATGCCTTTAAGTAACTTCGTTAAAGAATTTAACAAAGTCACTTTAAATAAGTTGATTGATTGTTATTGACATCTTATCTTCTGATAAACTTCTTGTTGTTGGTGATCATGGCAACATAAAATAAAATAATCTGTTAGCCCTTTAATAGGTTCATCCTGACGTCTGTTCTTCTTTCTATATTTTGGCCTGCATTGTATGTTTTGGATGAAGATTACACTAACACAACACAGATCTAGGAAATGTCATGCAGGACACAGAATAAGAAGAGAATTGACTTAATCATAAATTCCAAATTCTTTGCAGGTAACTTTGTTCCATTCAACCTTCTCTGATGCCTTAGTCTATCATGAGAAAACTCCAAAAATAAAATGAATCTTAAAAACACATTTCATGAACATATAAATAATGTAAAACATATTTGTACGGATTATTCTAACTCCGTTTTCTTTACTATTGAATTTGGTCAAATTTACTTCTTTTTTTATTAAGAACGGATGGTTAAAAGACATTGGCCGATAAGTTACTTTTCAATATCTACTGTAATAGAAATTCCCTCATAGTTAGCTGTTTGTTGGGATACAATGCATAATTTTCACATGGCTGTCGAGCAATATCAGCCATATATGCGTATTTAATCAGGAAGAAAAAAAAAAAAAAAAAAAAGCAAACAAGGACTTCATTGTCGTCCATTGACTTTTTCCCCCCCTCTCTCTTTTTTTTTTTCTTTTTTTTAAGATCTCGTCCATAGAATTTTGCAGTGTCCATCTTCCAATTCCCAACTTATACCACCTATAAAGTCTTTTTGTCCTATCTTCTGGCACACGCACATAACCCGTTAATTACGCCCTAATAATGCGTGTCCAAATTTTGAGCACAATTGACTCTACATTTTTATTGACACTGCAAAAGTAAATCTCAAATATACGTTAATATACCATAAAAAATTATCCAATTATCACGTAACCTCAAAGAACCCTTTAAGTAATGAAGTCATCCCTAAAGCGAATTATACATAGAGTATCACTTAATATACTTGCCAAGTGTACTTCTGGATAACATAATTAGTTATGATTATTTATCTTCTGATACATAAAATGATCTGGCTCTTAATTGGTTCATCCTGTCAAATAACAGAGAAAGAGAATTGAGTTTATCATAAGCTTTAACTTTTTATGAAGCCTTAACCTTGTTAAGAAGTGTGGAGCTTATTAACGTCCTTTTTATGGAAAGGATTATGAGGGTCGAAGAGAAGAGAAGAAAAAAACAGAAAAAATACGTGTTGGAGGCAGAGTCGAGTGTGCCCCAGCGCAAGGAAGGGCGCACAGCTGCGCATTGGGACAGAATGCACCCGCATGGGCGCTGAAAAGCCCCATGGCTGCCCTCGTCAGCAATCAGAGGTTCGTGTTTTGTGTGTTTTTGGGTTTTGTTACCTATTCTTGTTGAATCTATATATAAATAGGTTGTGTTCTTTTGTTTGTAGAGTGAAATTCAGAAAATTTGGATAAGAAAGGCTAGAAAAAAAAATTTTTAAGAGAGAGTGTAATTTTTCTCTTGTAAAATTCTTCATGATCATAATAAATTATTATACAACGGTTAAAAATAGGCATAATTTTTACATCAAAAGTAAATTATTATAAATTTTATATATTTTTATTTATTTTTCATTTATATATTTTCGTTCTTGATAGAATTAAGACTTTTAATTTACAACAAATATATGATAAACAAGAAAAATCATATTATTCCTGTTTGTCGGGTTACAGGCAATGATCTTCACATGGCTGTCAAGCATCAACTGTCAAAATTCTTTTCCCCGCGTGTTTGATGAGAAAATTTGCGTACTTAGTCAGGAAAAAGGCAAACAATGACTTCACTGTCGTCCACAGGCTTTTGCAGTGTCCATTTTCTAATTCCTAATTATACCACCTTCAAAGTGTTTCTTTCTATCTTCTGAGATGTAAATAACCGATTAGTTACGTCCCCAAATTTTCAACAAAAGACCACCGGAAACTTGATTAATACATTTTTATTCAAATTTTAAACTCAATCTCAAATACACGTTATAACATTAGACTGGACTTTATGAAATTGGGAGGAAGCAATTCTCTAATAAGACTACGTATTTTGCCATTTTTTTTTCTCTACAAGTCTCGTGCTATAATTTTTTGCTTTCTCCATTGTCCAAATCACACCATTCTTATGGCTTTCCTTATTACTCAACTGTTCTTCTTTCTTCTCTTTTTGCCATTCTTCGTCGTCATTGCTCAAAACAATGGCACAATAAGAGCAGGTCGTTCTCTCATTGCTGGGAATGATAATACCTTGTGGCTTTCTCCTTCTGAAGATTTTGCCTTCAGGTTTCAGCCGCTTGGCAATGATCATTTCTTATTCGCCATTTGCTACTACAACCAACAAGACCACATAGTTTGGTATGCAAATGAAGAGAACCCAGCAACAAGACAATCCAAACTAGAGCTAACTCTGGACGAAGGCCTTGTCCTTACAAAGCCTCAAGGCAATAAAGGGCTATGGAGCTTGGATCTCGTCCCAAACACTGCTCAACTAGCCTATGGTGTGATGAATGATACAGGCAACTTTGTGCTTGTCGCCGAAAATTCTGAAACGGTATGGGAGAGCTTCAAAAATCCTAAGGACACATTCTGAAGAAAAAGGAATATTAACAGAGTGGGCTTATGAATGCTATATGGATGGCAGATTAGATGCTCTGGTTGAGAATGATATGGGGGCAATGAGCGAGATGACAATGGTGGAGAGGTTTGTGATGGTTGCAATTTGGTGCCCTCAAGAAGATCCTTCTGTAAGACCCACCATCGAGAAGGTTGTGCTTATGCTTGAAGAAATTATTCAGGTTTCAGTCCCTCCTAGTCCTTGCCCGTTTAGTTCCATAGGCTGAAAGCGAAGCTTCGTATGTTTGTTGCAAGAGTGCAAGCTAGCACTTTTGTCTTTTTCTGAGACCAGCATCAATTTATTATATCCTCATAAAAAGTAAAAAACCAAATATGTTTTACCCATTTCAATTTTTTTCCTGTCTTTTTTATCATCAACAACACAAATAATGCATTGCAAGAAAAGACATACAAATATCTGATGGTTAAAATTCGCAATATTAAACTTAAAACGATAAATAAGCAAGTAAAGACTAAGACAACATAAGTTAAAATTGACCAAATCAGCGATTTTCATAAGATTTCAACATCTCAGAAGAAAATCCTCTAAAATACAGTGAAAATTACGAAAGAGGAATAGAAAACGATCCTTGGAAATAACATTTTCTTTGTTTGCAAATCTAAGCCCTTTCGCCCCTAATCCTGCGAGCGAGTTGAATATCCTTGGGCATGATTGTCACTCTCTTGGCGTGGATGGCGCAGAGGTTGGTGTCCTCAAAGAGACCAACCAAGTAAGCCTCTGCAGCCTCCTGAAGAGCGGCGACGGCGCTGCTCTGGAATCGGAGATCCGTCTTGAAGTCCTGTGCGATTTCCCTCACCAGTCTCTGGAATGGAAGCTTCCGTATCAGAAGCTCCGTGCTCTTCTGGTACTTCCTGATTTCTCTCAGAGCAACCGTCCCTGGCCTGAATCGGTGAGGCTTCTTCACTCCCCCGGTCGCCGGAGCGGACTTCCTCGCTGCCTTTGTTGCCAGCTGCTTCCTTGGAGCCTTTCCTCCGGTGGATTTCCGTGCGGTCTGCTTCGTTCGTGCCATTTAGAAGAATTGGGAATTCGAGGGAAATTGAATTGTTTGTTTCTCCGGAAAACGAGGGAAATGGATGAGAGAGCGATGGGAATTTGGGGGAGAGTTGCGTTGTCTTGGCATCCCATTTTATAGGGGGCGAGAAAGGAGAGAGCGGGACTGAAATGATTAGGGCCTCGAGGGTTGAATTTCAATTGTCAACCGTAGATTATTTCTCAAGACAGACGGTCCGGATTTATTTCATGTTTCATATACGGATGGCGATCCGTGGCATTGTACATCAACGAATAGGATTCTTTCATCCTGGCGCACTTTCGCGCTCTTTTTGGTTTTGGCGGTGCTTCGAATGTTTTCTTATGTTATCACGTCAAACAAGACATGTCGTCTTTATCAGCAAAAAAGACAACTAAAATGTAATTTTATTGTTTTTGTTGTATTTTTTTGAGGGAAGAAACAAGAACGTGTGAACGATATGTCGTATTTATTAGCCGAAACGACAACTAAAATGTACGTTTATTGTTTCTATTGTCGTTTATTTATGAGGGAAAAAACAAGAACGTGTGAACGACATTTCACTCAATACTAAGAAAGAACGACGTGTCATTTTATCACTACTAAAAAATTTATTATGACTAAAACGACATATAGTTCATACAACATCTAACCTGATATTGATAGCAAATGACATGTCATTTTACCACTAGGAACAAATTATTCATAAAACGATTTGTCGTTCATATAAACAATAAACGACAAATAAAATAAGCATGTATTTACCGTAACAAAGGCCTCATAAAGCTTACTAACCAAACGACAACGAATATAATCAAGATATAGTCTTAATTTGGGTAGACAAAATAACCCCATATTGTGCGTATTTATATATGATATGGTATGAACGCCGTGACTTGTGCGCAACATGTAATGAAGACATGTCGTTTAAACGGCAATAAAAGAAAACGGCACGTCATATTGCTGGCCTTCAAATAAAAATGATTATTTTACATAGCTAATTAAAGATTCATCAGATCCCTCCAATTCTTTAAAGATTAAACTGGCTTTAATGAAGAAATTGGTAGGAACAATTCTCGCAGAAAAAAATAGAACTTTTAAGCATAACTTTCGGATCCAAATCAACAAAACAGAATACAATTAAGCTTCTGCTCTTTTGGATGCTCTTTAGTTTCAATGTAACAATCAAAATTCAAAAATCAATTAGCAAACGTGATTTTCATTCCAATAGCAAAAGAAACCAGCTTACATATTGCCAAATTAGCCATAGGATCTCAACAATATTTTAGAAAACCCAATGTTTCAAAAAGAAACATTCATTAAATCCAGTTAAGCAACGGAGACATTTACAAAAGAGGAAAAACTGAAGACAATCCTCAGAAACGTCACCCATCACCAAATCTAAGCCCTCTCGCCCCTAATTCTACGAGCAAGCTGGATATCCTTGGGCATGATCGTCACTCTCTTGGCGTGGATCGCGCAGAGATTGGTGTCCTCAAAGAGACCGACCAAGTAGGCCTCGGCGGCCTCCTGAAGAGCGGCGACGGCGCTGCTCTGAAATCGGAGATCAGTCTTGAAGTCCTGTGCTATTTCCCTAACCAGCCTCTGGAATGGAAGCTTCCGGATCAGAAGCTCCGTGCTCTTCTGGTACTTCCTGATCTCTCTCAGAGCAACCGTCCCTGGCCTGAATCGGTGAGGCTTCTTCACTCCTCCGGTCGCAGGAGCTGACTTCCTCGCGGCCTTCGTCGCCAGCTGCTTCCTCGGCGCCTTTCCTCCGGTGGACTTTCTTGCCGTCTGCTTTGTCCGGGCCATTTCGAATAACGATTGGATTTGTGAAAAGGAAATTCGGCGTTTGTTTCTCAGAAAAATGAGGGAAGTGGATGAGAAATCGATGAGAGTTTGCGGTAGATTTGCTGTGGTTATTTATAAGGGAGAGAGGAGGGAAACAGGAAGTGTAGAAAATCTTTTGCGCCTTTAGAAGTTAATCCGAAGCGTTGATCTAGTGGCATAATGGACGGTTGGGATTTATTTAAGTTGCGGATCGCGATCGGTTTTTTAAGTTGGCCGTCTTCTTTAATTTTAATATTTTTAAAATTTTAAACTTTGCCGCTATTTCTGAACGCAATTTTGGACTAAAACAGGCATTTTTTCTACTGGGCTTTGTCATCATACAGAGGCCCAAAGGTCATATTGTACTGTATAATTATATATAAATAATTTTAATGATATTATTATAAAATATTTGTAGAATTTTTATAAATTAGAGTCATATTTTAATTCAATAAATATAATTGGCACAATTGTCTCATTAACCAAAAAAAAAAGTGAAAATTACATAAGGTTAATAAGACAATTAGCTCAATACTTTTATTGAATTGAAATATGACTCTAATTTATAAAAATTCTACAAATGTCTCATAATGATATCATTAAAATTATTTATATGTAATTATATAGTACAATATGTAATATCATTAAGATAATTACTATATCATTAAGGATATTTTTAAAATATTTTGAATATTGTGTTAAATTTTAATTTCATAACAATAATTTAAACACATATTGTAATTTTTTCAATTACATAACCTATCTATTTTTTAATGAGTGAATTAATATAAAGTCTTAAAAAAATGAAATGAATGTCATTGGGTATCATTATCATTTTGTATCATTAACTTAATGATATAATAATTATATAACCTATAAGATACATAAAAAGACTTAATAAATACTCTATCATTAATTTAATTACATATCACAAAAAAGATGAAATCATTCACTTGAAGTCTTAAAAAATGAATGTCATTGCATATTGTTATCACTACGTATCGTTAATCTAATGATATAACAATTATATAATCAGTGAGACACATAAAAAGACTTAACAATACTGTGTCATTAATTTAATTACAACACTCTAACTTAAATTTGTCAGTAAAACGATATCATTAATTTAATTACAACACCCTAATTCTAATTCGTCAGTAAATCCAACTTGTCAATAAAAAAATTTCATCTTTTTAAGGAATTTTAAAATCGTTATTTTGGATATCAATTTTAATTTAAGCAACAAACACCCTAATTTCAAGGATTTTTTTAAATATAATAATATCATAATCTGTTTGAAATCTTAAATACGTATATTATAGTTATTCTAAAAAAATAAATTAAAACTAACAATATTATTATTATGGTCATTAATGTCTTTATACATATATATTGAGACAAATAAAGAATGTTTATGAACTACAGATATATTTTAATTATATAAATGAAATAGAGCCACATGTTTCATATATATAAAAAAAAATTATCAAATTATTGTTATAAAATTGAAATTTAACAAAATATTCATAATATCTTTAAAATGTCGTTAATGACATAGTAATTATTATAAGAATATATTACACATTGTACCATATAATTGTATAATAATTATTTTAATGATATCATTTTGAGGCATTTATAAAATATTTACAAACTAAAGTCATATTTTAATTTAATAAACATAATTGGGCCAATACGTGACTAAATTATTGTTATGAAATTAAAATCTAACACAATATTTAGAATATTTTAAAAATGTCTTTAACGATATAGTAATTATTTTAATTATATTATATATTATACTATATGATTATATAGTAATAATTTTAATGATATCATTATCAGACATTTGTAAATTTTTATAAACTAAAATCATGTTTTAATTCAATAAACATAATTGGGATAGTTACCTTATTAACCCTAAACAAAAAAAAGCCCTCCCAATGTCATTATTGTTCGAATAAAATAATTAAGATGTCATTTTTTTCAAATATTTAATCAACATGTAAAATTCAATACAACAACAAACAATAGCAAACCTCTGTCGTGCCTCGCCATTAAAGCCTGATCCTTCATCGAGACCCATTATTGCAACAATGTCATGCTGTGATCTCCAAGGCAATGGGCCCATGGATCGTGATGGAAACCATGTCAATGGAAGCTATGACCTCCTACCGTCGATCGGCTCATTATGGTGGTTGAGCACCATTGAGCTCGCGATCTGAGCTTGATGGCTATGGCGATTTGCAATATGTGATTGCCCATGACTCGAGCGTGTGTCGTCACCAACAACAATGACGCTCATGGTGGTCATGATTTCAATGGTGGCCGATGATGGCCTACGGTGACGGAAGAGGAGAAGATGGAGTTTGCCTTTGGGTTTTTTCCCCTGAAATTTTTTTAATTTTTTTAGGTTTTTAAAATTAAAAATATGCTACATTTGATCTCATTTAACAAAAGTAAAACTCTTTTATTTTTTGCCATTAAATAGATCTGATGGTAAAAAAAAAAGGTCCTATGGTAAGAATTTTTTCACGTCTTACCATAGGTTTGCCCTTTTTATTATTGTTTTTAATCTTTTTTGCCCCAAAAAAAAGGAGTTGTTTGGGTTACACAACAGATTTCCATTATGACACGGTCAAATCAGCGGCAAAAATATTGTCAGTCCTGGCGGACCTATTTGAATTGATTTTACTTCTTATGTAAATTTATGTGACATCGTACCAAAAGACGAATAAAAACAATACATCTACAAGCAAAAACCCTTTTTTTTCAACTATCAATAATAATGGTAGCAAAAATAAAGTCCAAAGTGACGCATTAGGTGGTCTTAGAAATTCCACATAAGTTTCTTTTATTCCTCGTCAGTAGCAAAGTGTCCAATTCTCAAGTATCCAACACATTACGACATTAAAACCTTTGATTAAATTAAGGACCAAGTTTGACATATGAACACATTCAAACACAACCAACCTTTGAAATATCCAAATTTCCTCTCTGTCGTGGCTTCTCAACAAAACAACAACGTGTCACTTCATATTGAAAAATACGAGCAACAATGTCTTTGGGCAATAAACAATGTTATTTTCCTTTTCCTGGTGATCTATGTGTTTTTATATGTTTATAAATCTCCATTCTGGCACCTTTTTTTGTATCAATACCAACTCTGATCTAACTGTAAACCACGATTACAAGCTTCTGAAAGTAATGGCTTCCCTTCTTCCTTGTATCCTTATTGCTATATCAGTACTTCCATGCTTTATTATTGCCCAAAACAAGGGTACCTTGAGAATCGGAGCATCTCTCACTGCAGGCGACAACAAGATCTCTCAGTGGCTTTCGCCTTCCGGTGATTTTGCATTGGGATTTCAGCTGCTACCTGACAGTAAAGACTCTTTCTTGCTTGCTATCTGGTTCAACAAAGTGCCTGAAAAGACAGTTGTATGGTATGCAGAAACTACCAACAATATTCCAGCACCAAAAGGGTCAAAACTAGTGCTAACATCTGACCGTGGTTTATTGCTTACTGGCCCCCAAAACCAAAATCTGTGGAACACTGACCCCATCATCAGTCAGGTAGATTTTGCTTTTCTCAATGATACAGGTAACTTTGTACTTGCCAACAGGAACTCTGAGAAGATCTGGGAAAGTTTCAAGAACCCTAGGGACACTTTGTTGCCTGTACAAGGACTAGACAGGGGTGATGTCGTTTTCGCTCGCCAATCAAGTACAAACTTTTCCCAAGGAAGGTTCCAGCTCTCTTTGCTTGAAGATGGGAATCTTGTGCTCAATACCGTAAACTGGCCTTCTACATACACCAACGAGGATTATTACAGAAGTGGTACAAATACAAACTCGAATTCTTCGAGCCCGGGGTTAAGACTAGAGTTCAATGAGTCAGGTTCCATTTATATATTGAGAGAGAATAATGAAATTTTCATGCTGAGTAAAAGAGAAGAAAGTGGATCAAGTGGAGACTACTATTACCGAGCAACTCTCAATTTCGACGGCGTTTTTACAAAATATGTGTACCCCAAGAGTCAGACTGGAAACAAAGGTTGGTCTGCTGTTTGGTCTATACCAGAAAATATTTGCGTAGACAGTTTTGTGACAAGAAGTAGTGGGACTTGTGGATATAACAGAATTTGCAGGCTGAATGCAGACAAACGGCCAGTTTGCGAGTGCCCAAGAGGGTTCTCTCAACTTGATGCAAACGATGAGTACAAAGGCTGCAAACCGAACTTCCTACAGAGCTGCGAAGATAGAGATGATTCACCTGAACAACTTTACGAGTTTGAAGAGATTAAGGACATTGGTTGGCCAACAAGTGATTATGAGGTACTGGAGCCATATGATGCACAGAGATGCAAAGATTCTTGTTTGCATGACTGCATGTGTGGTGTTGCCACATTTAGGAACAACACTTGTTGGAAAAAGAAGTTACCTCTCTCTAACGGAAGAATTATCAGTGACGTTGCGCTTGAGGGAATGGCTTTCATCAAAATAAGGAAATCTGATTTTCCTGCTAAAGACTCTTCTTCTTCTTCAAGCTCACAAACAAAGAACCAGGATGTTATAATAATTGCAGGCTCTGTCCTCTTAGGCACCTCTGTGTTCGTCAACCTTTTGCTGCTTGGTGGAATTAGTTTGGGGTTCTTTTTCATCTACCAGAGAAAAGCTAAAAAACCAGATCAAGACAAGGATGTTTCTCGCTTCAATTTACGGTGTTTCAGTTATAAAGATCTCACTGAGGCAACAAACGGATTCAAGGAAGAGTTGGGAAGGGGTTCTTTTGGCATTGTCTACAAAGGGGTTGTGAAAGAAACTAATGAAATTGTTGCCGTAAAGAAGCTAGACCGGGCATTTCATGACAGCGAGAAGGAATTCAAAGCCGAAGTGAGTGTGATCGGGCATACACATCACAAGAATCTAGTCCGACTGATTGGATTCTGTAACGAGGGAGAGCAGAGGATGTTGGTATATGAGTTCATGAGCAACGGCACTCTAGCGGGACTTATTTTCGGTGACATGAAACCGAGTTGGAACCAGAGAATCCAAATTGCCCTGGGAGTTGCTAGAGGACTTCTGTATTTACATGAAGAGTGCAGCACGCAGATCATCCATTGTGATATTAAACCTCAGAACATACTTCTCGATGAGCTTTACAATGCTCGAATTGCGGACTTCGGTTTGGCGAAACTGTTGTTGATGAACCAGACACAAACTAACACTGCCATCAGGGGAACAAAGGGGTATGTGGCTCCTGAATGGTTTAGGAACACGCCAATCACTGTGAAAGTGGATGTTTATAGCTTTGGTGTGTTACTGCTTGAGATCATTTGTTGCAGGAGAAATGTAGATGTTGAAATGGGCACCGAAGAGAAAGCAATTTTAGTGTATTGGGCTTATGATTGTTGCACTGAAGGCTTATTGGAACATTTGGTTGACAATGATATGGAGGCCAAGGATGACCTTAAGAATCTTGAAAGGTTTTTAATGATTGCTTTCTGGTGCATTCAAGAAGACCCCTCTCTAAGACCCACCATGAAGAAGGTCATGTTGATGCTTGAAGGAATAGTTCAGGTTTCAATTCCCCCAAGCCCATTTCTGCTGAGTTCCACCATTTGAAGCAGCTTTCTTCACTTTTTCTTTTTTTTTTTCCCCTAGATTTGCTTTGATAGGCAGCTTTTATTGTGCAGTTGGAAATTTCATCACCAGGAGTAAATGATTTTAGCTGTCAGTATGGATGCTGCAGATTAAGATAGAAGTTCAAAAACTGACTTGCTTTTTCTTTTGATGCATATGTTATAAACATGTTTCTTTGTTTTTGTTCACCACCGAACTAATACTAATTTCATGAGCTAGGTGTTTAGGAATCATATGTTCAAATAGGTGTTGCTGTTTATCCGTCATACTGCGTTATACATTGGTGTAGAGGTTATTGCTACATTTACATATCATAAGGTTACTGGGCAGGAAGCAAATATAAAGATCTGGTAAACATTATATTGGAAGGAGAATGGTTATGTGGTCCGTTCAAAACAGGGGCACAAACACATGGTGATAAACTAGAACATATATTGTACCATATTGAACTGGGCGCGCCATCTGACCTCATAAATCTATTACACAGAACATGATATACAAGCAAAATGTTGAGGAAGAGAATAGAGAAAACGATATTCAAAAGAGTGACGCTACAAAAGACTCCGGAGATGCAAAGGTATTGATCTCTTGTTAGTCTCACATTTTTATATTTGAATTTTGAGCACACGTAATATTCTAAGGAGCTTCATTGCAAATGGCATAACTTGCTAGTTGGTCTACAAGAGAAGGATTCAGCTGAAAGAGAGGCATA
Organism: Artocarpus hirsutus; assembly: GCA_946598075.1. Lineage (NCBI taxonomy): Eukaryota > Viridiplantae > Streptophyta > Magnoliopsida > Rosales > Moraceae > Artocarpus > Artocarpus hirsutus. The sequence continues at coordinate 120,171 of CAMOHE010056059.1, forward strand.
ACATAAACAAAAGCTTGATCTTCTCAAGTAGCCTAATTATGGTAAGAAGTCATTGAATTCGTGCACATCTCACATGCATTGCTGCTGTAGAAAACTACTGCAATTAAAAATAAAAAGAATTAGAGCAAACAAACCGGCCGTTTTGACAAGCAACAATGTTGTTTATTTGACGGAAATACATGTCATCTTTTAAAGAAACGCTCTCAAGACAAAGTATTAAATTTTCCCATAAAAACGATAATTTGAAATCATATGATGATGAAAGTTTAACTGAAAAAAAATTCCAAGTTATTAAACTGTCAAAGTTTCACAGCTATCTTGACTATATTTAATTACTAAACATTAATCTCATCTCCTAGAACGCAACCATGATAAAAAATCAATATTTGAGGAAGTCAAAGACGGCAGCTTTAAGAAGATTGCTTCACAAAGACCATCAAACATTCTTAACCATACATATTAGCCCCAACTATGAAAAAATGATGGATGGAAAATAGTTCTAGTAGATTGAAATAGCTGATTCCGACATTAAACAGTTTGAACAAATAAAAGTGTAGCGTAGAAAACTGCCGTCTTGATATCATGCTGTTCTTTAAAATTAAGGATGCATGTTGAAGAGGGTAATTCCACGTGGAGCGTCATTAGCAAGGAATGTTTATTTCACAAAATAGTGAAGTCTACAGGCTTGGTTTTCTTATGGGAGCCTGATTACTCTGCAATTTTCGGCAAGAAAAACTGAACCGTTGTCTAAAACTCAAACAAACATATCTTTTAGGCTCACCCCTTTCTACCACAAAACTCAAACAAACATATTTTCATTCCATGGCTTTGGCAACCTTTTATATTCTCTGCCTCTTGATTCTTTTCTCATGCTTCTACACCCCACCACTGCCTAAACTAAAACAAATATTTATTTAGGCTCATCTCTCTCTACCCTTAGCACTAATTTGTCAATTTTGCTTTCGGTTTCTGGAAAGTTGAAGAAGACGGTTTCCTCTTAGCCATCTGGTTCAACAAAATTCCTCGGAAAACTATTATATGGTCAGCCAACAGAGATAATCTGGCACAAAACGGATCCAAAGTTGAACTGACCAAATCATGTCCCTTTCTCAAGGGTCCATCCGGAGAGTCGATATGGAGTGCTCATGCCACCGGCCTTGGAGTTGCTTATGCAGCCCTGCTCAACGCTGGAAATTTTATGCTGGCAAAAGAAAAACTCTGCCCATTTGTGGGAGAGTTTTTAGTATGCCAACAGACACAGTGTTGCCGTCTCAAATCCTGCCTCAAAGAGGGAAGCTTGTTGCTCGCTACTCGGAAACAAATTATTCAAGCGGAAGATTTCATTTCATAATGCAAACATATGGAAATCTGGTGTTCATTTCATAATGCAAACAGATGGAAATCTGGTGCTTTATACCAGAATATTCCCCTTGGACGTCGCAAATACCGACTACTGGAACAGCGACACGCATAACAATGGCTACCAGTTGATCTTTAACCACTCTGGCCTCATTAATGTTGAAGCAGAAAATGGCACCACATTAAAGATATTATCTTCAAGTGCTAGCTCAACAAAAGGCTTCTACCACAGGGCAATTCTTAAATATGATGGTGTTTTCGTGCATTACTTTTATCCGAAGACCAGCGGTCCAGGCTTCAGCGGTTGGGGTATGAAATGGTATCCAATAATGGAAACCTCCATACCTCCAAATATCTGCAAAGGGCTTTTAGAATCCACAGGAAACGGACCTTGCGCGTACGACAGCTACTGTAGCCTAACTAATGACCCAAGACCGATTTGCCTTTGCCCAAATGGTTACACGTTCATTGATTCAAACGACATGACGAAAGGATGCATACAGACAGCCAAAGCTAAAAGTTGCAATGGAGATTCACCAGAAGCTGATAGATTTTATTTTGACGCCATGGAAGACACGGACTTACCTTACTCTGAGTATCAACATCTTCATCTAGTGACTGAAGATCAGTGCGGGAAGGCTTGTTTGGGTGATTGCTTCAGTGCTGTGGTTTTTTAAAAGATACTCATTGTTGGGTGAGGCAAATTCCTTTCAGAAATGGGAGGATAGATCAAAAAAGCGGTGGGAAAACTCTTATCAAAGTAAGGAAGGAAATTTCTTTTACCTCCATTGGAGTTGGAGGTAGAAATTCAACGATGTCTTCGCTGCTTTGTTAGTCGGTCTTCTCTCTGTAATGAACCATTAAAGTTCAATATCATTTCGGAGTGAGATTTGTCAATATTCTCATCTCCTTTGTTCAGATTTTGTTTCTACAGTTTCTTGTTTAGAACACTGTATCAAATTTGGTACCAGAGCTCGGTGCCATGCTGAAGATGAAGAGCTCGGCATGAAGGTCCTTTGGCAGAGGCTCGAAGTTTGGGTGCTAATTTTGACGGATTTGCTCAAAAGGTCCGCCAAACTTTAGCTCAACTCACGACGGCGATCCAGACAGAACCCGTGGTTCGAAGGCCCCCTATTCTCAATCCAGTTCGTCGACAACCGCTTGAGACCCAGAATGGTCCAATCCCATTACAACCGCAACCACTTGGAGATTTCCCTCCTCCCCGGACCCTAGCGCCTCGTCGATTCATGGCTAATCGACATAACCATGGCCCTGAGCTTCATCATCCCCATCAGCGTTTGGATCTCGTAGGCTCTGACACAGATGAAGAATTGGATCATTTGGCGGTGGCCGAACAGAGGTACGGGCACCCATTTCCTTATCAACACTATGGTGATTCATCTGAATTTCGTGGTAGAAATGATGTTCGCTATTTTGATGGTCATTTAAACGTGGAAGACTTTCTTGACTGGTTGAATGCTGTTGAGAACCATTTTCATTATATAGAGATTCCTAAAGATAAAGCGTCTGGTTAGTGGCATATATGCTGCGTGCACGTGCCTCTGCTTGGTGGGAGCAGTTGCAGGTTAATCGCCGACGGGAAGGAAAATTAGAGATCTGTTCCTGACCCAGAGTGAAGCAACTCATGAAGTCTCGCTTCCCTCCCACTGGTTATGAACGATCTCTCTATCAGCAATACCAAAATTGCCATCAAAACAATCGGACTGTCAATGAGTACACGGAGGAGTTTTATCGTCTCAGTGCTCGTAATAGTCTTAACGGGACTAAAGACCAGCAAATCGCCCGGTATATAGGAGTTCTAAAATATTCTATTCAAGACAAACTTGAATTACAACCTATTTGGACCATTAATACTGCTGTGAATTTGGCTTATACTGTGGAGTCTCAACTCTCTCGCAGCTCCTCTCGAGCTCAATTGAATAGACGAGCTCCCTTTGATCCCAACGGGACTAATTTACGGTCCCCCACCCACCTAGTCCGAGTTCAGTATCAGCTCCTGTTTCACCGAAGTCTCCTACCGATCCAAATGGTAATGGCAGCAAGAACCCATGCAAGGCTATTGCCCTTGCACCAGTGAAGTCCAACCCTTATGCCAAGCCTCTTCTAGGAAAGTGTTTCCGCTGTAATGCTCCGGGTCACCGTTCTAATGAATGTCCACCAGCAAAATCAAGATAACTTGGCTGAAGATTCTGGTGAAGTTGAGAGTGATGAATTCTTTGACCAAGAGGAATGTAATCTTGATGACATAGAAATAGTCGTTGGCGATGAGGGTGAGCAAGTTTCTTGCATTATCCAACGCCTACTATTCTCACCAAGAAAGCTTCAGGACGAACAATGCCACTCTATTTTTCGGACTAGGTGCACTGTGAATCAAAAAGTGTGTCGGGTCGTTGTGGATAGTTGTAGTAGCAACAACATTGTCTCCAAGGCTCTAGTGAAGACATTGGGCTTAAAAACGGAGAAAGATCCATAAGATTGGATGGATTGGTTACCACAAACATGCAAAAGATTTGTCGAGTCCTGTTCTCCATCTGAAAATTTTACCAAGGTGAGGTATTGTGCGACGTGGTTGAGATGGATGCGTGCCACATCGCCTTGGCCGTCCTTGGCAATTTGACGTCAATGCCACTCATCGGGTGTGTGAAAATAGCTACTATTTCGATTGGAAAGGCAAGCAGATAGTCCTTGTTCCAACACTCGAGCCCTTACCTCCCACACCAAATGTCTTGCTTACTGTTCCTGCCTTCCAATTCCACCACGACCTCCAAGAAAGTGACCAAGTCTTTGCCTTATACGCTAAAGATCTAACCACCACATCTACCACTATACCCAAACCTGTCCAAACTCTTCTTCAAGAATTTCAAGACTTGACCCCAGCCGACTTACACAAAGAACTCCCACCCATGAGAAATATCCAACAACTAATCGGCGTAGCTCCTGGAGCCACTCTCCCTAAGCTGCCCCACTGCCACCTAAACCCAAAGGAACATGAGATCCTACAAGGACTTGTCGACGAGTTGCTTGAGAAACAGCTCATTCGTGCTAGCTTGAGCCTTTTGTTGTCCCGGCGCTCTTAGTCCCAAAGAAAGACGACTTGTGGCGTTTGTGCGTGGACAATCACGCCATAAATAAAATTACTATCAAGTATCGGTTTCCAATCCCTCATTTGGAGGATATGTTGGACAAACTAAGTGGTGCGCAAGTTTTCTCCAAACTGGACTTACAGGGTGGCTATCACCAAATCCACATTCGGCCGGGTGACGAGTGAAAGACTGCGTTTAAAACACGCAATGGGTTGTTTGAGTGGCTAGTGATGCCGTTTGGACTTTACAATGCCCTAGTACATTCATGCGACTCATGCAGCAGGTCTCGAAGCTGTTAACCAATAGTTGTGTTGTTGTCTACTTCACGACGTACTCGTTTATAGCAAGACCTTTGACGAGCATCTTATCCACTTGAGAAGGGTTCTTGATGCACTCCAAGAGAACAAGTTGTATCTCCGGTTGAAGAAGTGCAAATTTATGGTGGATCAACTCTTTTTTCTGGGATTTATCATTGGAAAACAGGGGATCTAAGCTGATGAGAGGAAAGTTGCTGCATCTATGTGTGGCCCACTTATAAGTTAGTTTTAGGCTAATTAATTAGATGATTCTCACTTGATATTTTTGTTAGTTTTGAGCAATTTATACGAATTTGATAGTGTTTATGTTCTTTTGTAGGTTTTGAGGAAAAAGATGCGCGATAACAATATATAGGGTAAAACGGATCAAAAATAAGCACAAGTGACTATGGGGACAAAGTGGAGCCTAGACGCCAGCTTATGGGCGCCTAGGCGCTCATACAAATGAAAGTTACATACAAAAACCCGAGAGCAAAGCGTCTAGGTGCCACAACTTAGGCGCCTAGGTGCCACAACTTAGGCGCCTAGGTGCCATTCTATGGAGGAGACTTATCAAAGCTACCACGCCTAGGCGCTGATTCTATGGAGGAGACTTATCAAAGCTACCACGCCTAGGCGCTGCAGTTTCGAAAATTGTTGCATAAGGTTGCTTAGCGCCTAGGCGCTACAATCATGGTGACTAGGCGCCAAAAAATGGAGCCTAGGCGCCATTGCGATTTCGATGCAAATTTATGCGTAATTTTGTTTCAAAATTACCCCTCCAAACCCTAGCGTATAAATAAAACATTATAGAAGGTTAGAACACGAAATTTTGATAGAGAGAACCTACAGAAAAGAAGGAAGGACTAGCTACCTTGGAAAAGAAGATCGGTGCAACCCGGAGACAGAAATTCATCTTCCCATCCAACATATAGTTCTTTTCTTCTACTCCTCATGTTTAGGACATTGTTTAGGATGATTTTTAGTTACATTATGAACTAATTTTCTCTATTCTAGGGCTATGATGTAGCCAGATTATGAATGTTTATATTTATTTAATTTAATTCAATTTGATGTTTATTCATTATCTATACTGAGTATTTGATCCAATCTTAATGCTTGTAAAAGTTTACGTACCTTTTGCATGATTTGTGATTCAATTTGAGGTTGAGAAGTAAAAATTTAATTAGACCATGATTGAATGTCATAAGATCATCATAGGATAGAGATATCTATGAGACTTGTATAACACTGAATTTCTTTTGCTTAATGAATCTTGGTAAGTTTAGAGTAGAAGGATAAATTATTAATGCTTGAGAAAGATTAATGAATGTCTAAAGGAAATTCGTTATCAGCATAGGAGTAAATATTAATTGAGTAGATTAAATAAATTGGATAAGATTAACCCGGTGAGTCGGAAACTCTAGAAGTCTTAATCTATTGAATTCTCTCCTGTTAAAGTTGCAATCTATCACTCTTCATTAATTTAGCTTGTCTTACTTTTACCGTTTTATCATTCCACTGTTTCCTATATTTCAATTGTTCAAATAGAATTAGAGTTAGAGTAATTTGATACTTAGTGACAATTAGTCCTTGAGGGAACGATCTCTACTCTCACTTTATTACTTGTTAACGATACATGCATTTGAGTTAGAAAATCCACAACACCCACTCCTAAGACCATCCATGAGGTACATAGTTTCAATGGTTTGGCTACTTTTTATCGTCGATTTATTCGTCATTTTAGCACTCTTAAAACGCCAATTACTGATTGCCTTAAGCAAGGCAAATTCCGTTAGGGAAACGAACAAGATGACAGTTTCGCTCTCATAAAACAAAAGCTTAGTACTGCACTAGTTTTGGTTTTGCCAGACTTTTCTAAGCCCTTTGAATTTGAAACGGATGCCTCGATGCTTTGCATTTGTGCTGTACTCCTTCAAGATCAGTGGCCAGTGGAGGTTTTTAGCAAAAAATTGGATGCTTCAAAGCAGAAATGGACATCTTATGAACATGAGTTTTATGCTATTGTTTGAGCTCTGAAGCATTGGGAACATTATTTGTTCCCAAATGAGTTCATTCTTCACAGTGGCCGGCAATCTCTCAAGTTCGTAAACTCTCAAAAATCGATGAACCAAATGCACGCACGTGGATTCTCTTCCTCTAGAAATTCATATTTGTATTTTGTCACCGCTTCATTCACTTGAACAGAGCCGCTGATTCCTTGAGCCGCAAAGCTTTCCTCCTTTCCACTATGGAGCTCATCATCACTAGTTTTGAGAGTTTAAAAGAACTGTATGACAGTGACGAAGACTTTGCCTCAATTTGGGAAAAATGTCTCCACTGTGAATCCATGAGTGATTTTACCTTCCATGATGGTTTCCTTTTTAAAGGACATCAAATTTGCATTCCCAACACATCTTTACATGAGCACCCCCTCTACGAATTTCACTCGGGTGGTCTCACTGCCCATGCTAGCCATGACAAGACCATTTTGCTACTTGAACACCGTTTTTATTGGCCCCATATTAGGAGATACATAAGCTGATTTGTTCAACGCTATGGGGTTTGTCAGGCTGCCAAAAGGACGACACAAAACACTGGCCTTTACACTCCGCTGCCTTTTCTAGAGAACATGTGGGAAGATCTTAGCACGGACATTGTCCTAGGACTTCCAAAGATGTAGCGAGGAGTTGATTCTGTGATGGTGGTCGTTGATAGGTTCTTGAAAATGGCTCATTTTATTCCCTGCAAAAAGACATCTGATGCACGCCATGTTGCTTCACTTTTCTTCAGTGAGATTGTGAAACTTCATGGAATGCCTGGTTCCATTGCTTTGGATTGTGATGTGGAATTCATTAGCCACTTTTGGCGAGAGTTAAAGAGCGCCTCAACACCACGCTGAAGTTTAGTAGTGCATACCATCCCCAAACGGATGGGCAAACAGAGGTTGTCAATTCACTCTCGGCAACATGTTGCACTGCCTTGCCAGTGAAAAGCCGAAACAGTGGGATTGTGCTCTTCCTCAAGCTAAGTTTGCCTTCAACTGTTCCACTAACCGCTCCATTGGGCATTCTCTATTCACCATTGTTTATGCTAAAACTCCTAATTTCACAGCTAATTTGATTTTACTTCCAGTTGCAAGGAGCAAAACAACAGAGGAATTTGCCGCACAGGTTGTACAGACACGAGAGGCTATGCGTGTGCACTGGGAGCAGGTCAATGCAAAGTACAAATCTGATGCTGACCTCCATCGTAGGTCCAAGGTGTTTGATATTGGAGCTCTAGTTATGGTGCATCTTCGCAAAGAGCATTTTCCTATTGGCGTGTATGGCAAGCTCCATGCTAAAAAGATTGGACCATTTCCTATTCTCCAACGGATCAATGATAATTCTTAAATCGTTGATCTCCCTCCATCTTTGCAGATCTCTTCTACATTCAATGTCGCTGATTTATGTGAGTATTTCCCACCAGATGCAGCTGCTGTCCATTCTTCAGATTCGTGGTCGAATCCACTTTAGGAGGAGGAGAACTGATGCAGGGATGCGACTAGCCGTTTTGGCACTTAATTACCCTATTGCTATTGCTGTCGTTGTCGTTTGTTTTCGTATTGATATTTCCATTTTATGGTATTTTGTCTCTATTGCCTTAACGACGTTGTTTATTCTTTTAGAGAGGCTAGTTATTAGTGAGGGTTGCTTGGGAATGGGGCAGAAGAAGTCTTTGCTGCTTTGTTAGCTGGTCTTCTCTCTGTAATGAACCAGTAAAATTCAATGTCATTTCAGAGTGAGATTTGTCAATATCGTCATCTCCTTTGTTAGGATTTTATTTCCAATGTTTTTTGTTTAGAACGCTGTGTCAACAACTAGGTAGGAATGCTTTCGGTACTGTTTTCAAGGGGGTTCTTGCATTTTATGACGGAACTCCAGTAGCGGTTAAGAAGTTAGACGACACGGTGAAGGAAGGCGAGCAAGAATTCAAAGCAGAAGTACGTACAATATCCCGTACACATCACAAGAATTTGGTGCAACTGGTCGGGTTCTGCAACAAAGGGCAACACCGACTTCTTGTGTATGAGTTCATGAGCAACGGCTCCTTCGCCAGCTTCCTTTTTGGACCTTCAAGACCAAAGTGGCACCCAAGAATGCAAATTGCCTTGGGAATAGCTACGGCTATTCTATTTGCATGAAGAGTGTAGCATGCAAATCAGACGCTGCGATATCAAGCCTCTAAACATCCTTTTGAACGATTTTTTCTCCGTAAGGATTTCTGATTTTGGATTAGCCAAGATTTTGAAGACGGACCAAACAAGGAGTAAAACCGGGATCCGGGGAACCAAAGGGTATGTGACTCCTGAATAGTTCAAAAACATGCCTGTCACTATCAAGGTGGATGTGTACAACTATGGCATTATGTTGTTGGAGCTGATTTGGTGTCGAGAGAGTTTCGAAGCAGAGGCGGAGGATGAAACCCGAATGATACTCGCTGATTGGGCATATGATTGCTATAAAGATGAGAAACTGTATTTGCAGCTGGAGAATGATGTTGAGGCAACGAGTGACATGAAGAAGCTGGAGAATGATGTTGAGGCAACGAGTGACATGAAGACAGTTATACAGATGCTTGAAGGATCTACTTAAGTCCCAATTCCCCCTGATCCATCCTCATTAATCAGTTCTTTATAGATCCTTATAATCTTTATTATTATTATTTTTTCTTTTTTTCTTTTTTTTTTTTTGTGGAGAATGATCCTTATATTCTTTAAGCACTTTGTTGTACTTGTATAATGTCTAAGCCAAAGTACATGAAAGAAATAAAATAAAACTCTTTAAATACGTGTTTTAGATTACATACTTTTTCTTTGAATGACTTTTCTAAAGATTGAAATATGAGCATACAAATCATAAGATCTTAAAATTTTGAATTATAAACTACCTGGCGTGCCGTCACAACATTAAGTGCAAACGACAAATGTTACAAGGCGACATCGACGACACGTAGTTAGTAAGGTAAAACAACATCATCGTTTAATTGATGTAAATCCTTGTCGTTTTTGCAAAGTTTATATATATATAAAAAGTTGTTTTCCATTTAACTTTTACTTTTTCAATAAAAGGTATATTTTAATAACAATTGATGATATGAAATGATAAAAATTCAATCTCATTAATTATTATTGTCTCCTTAAATCAAACCTCTATATATATATATATATATATATATATATATTTTAAAGACAACATGTAAAACACGATTTTTCCCCCTAAAAAAAACAAGGTTTATTAGCTACACCTACAATGAAGAAGGTAGTCGGGAAATTTTTTATTTTTTTTTAAATAGAAGGTTGTCAGGAAGCTTGAAGGATATATTGGTGTATCTTTATATTTTAATGTTGAATAACAAAGATAAAATTTGTCTCGTGGTAACGCCCCAAAATGTTTTTCTTAAAAGGTCGAAGTTTGTAATATAGAAAGGCTGTTGTATCTACAGGAAGGTGAAAGAAAATTTGTAACTTGAGAGATTATTGAAAATAAACGTTTAAAAAGACAAGCGGTTGTTCAAGCAAGTTTTAGAATAAAAGAAATATTTTTGTGATTTTTTTTATTTCAAAATTGAAACGGTGAAGTTTTGAGAATCTCTTGCATGTTTCACAACTGATATGAAATTTTAACTCTAATTATTAATTATCTAAAGCATTTAATTTATTATATCCTTTCTCGTTAATTGCAAGCACTTTTACTATTTTTATAAGTTAACCGAGAGTGACAATATAGTAAGCCATAATACAATAAGGGTCTTCCTATAAAAAATAACAAAATAATCATTTCCCACTAATGACTAGGTGCATTAATTATGAAAATTATAACCGTTGTCACTCAATTATAATTAACATAATTTTAAGATAGAAAAGATAATAAAAAATCATAATTATTATATTTTAATGGAATAAATTATTGCATTAATTCGGTAGCACCTCCACTTATTAATTGGCTTAAGAATACATTATGTCATCCTTTATCTACAATAAATTAAGAATTACCAAGCATTTACTGTGCTAGTCTATGTCTATAATGCAGCAGAAACTCAAATTAATAAATAAGCATGACTTCAGTATTATTAATATTAATTATGCAACACAATTAAATTACATAAAAAAAACATGACTGAATTTATGCAAAAATTAGACAGCATAACAACATTAATAAGAAATATTAAAAAAAATACAAAGATATATTTTATTCCACAAAAATATAAGCATTACAAAACAGATATATAGTCAAAATCTATACCAGAGTATTATGCATACAAAATCATCTCTCTGTCTCACTGGACTTTCTATACTCATTTAGATATTATTTTATTATATATATATATATATATATATATATACACCCAAGTGGGTAAAAGTAATAAAAGATTTTTTTTTCTTTTTTTGGCGGCCAGAGGACCGATGGATTGTTGTGTGAATGAGGGGGGAGAACCCTATTTAGTGCACAAAATACACTATTCATCTATTTTTATTATTTTTTATTAAAATTTTTAATAATATTTAATTATTTATTTAATTTTTATTTAATCAGCCGCTTCCCACTTGTGAATTTTAAAATTTTTTTCCACGCTGAAATGCGTTCTTCATTGTGCCTTTTTTTGCTTTGTAATCCAGTGCATCGCGGCTCATGAACGTATGGAACAAACGCAATCTAGATTGTTAATCTCACGATCCAACGGCTTCCAAATGCACATGAAAATGGGCACAGGTAAGGCCACGTGGCCCACGAACAGAGACCATCAATCGGTCAAAACATATGCATCCAATGGCTAGAAATATGGCTTCAGTGTGAATAACCGCACGCGATTGGACGACTTTGAGATTCTCTCCTACAGCGCATGGACTTTGTCTACGCGTATGATACACGTGCCAATTGTAATTAGACACGTGGACTGTTAATGATTCACGTTGACGCAATGGCTGACAAGATGACACGCGTCCTTTCCTCGGACGGCTGAGATCGTTTGGTCGGCTCATCCAACGGCCAGAAACCGCCATATGTCCTCTTAAATTCAAATTCAAATTTTTAATTGTTTTTATGCATTTGATGCCCCATTTTGTCCCTTCTTACGCGGTTTTGCTCGTTTTTTCTTGAGATTTCAAACCTATAATAAACTAACAAAAATTAATTATTTCACAAATATAATATTTACAAAAATATTAAAAATATTTATTTTATATTCAAACACACAAAATTAATTAAAAACAGATAAAAACTTCTAAAATTTTTAGTTTTTTTTGGTTTAGCATAGATATAATTTTTATGACTTGAAAATATTTTTAAAAATTACTAAAAATATAGTAGGACATATTTACAAACTTAAAACATACTATCAAGCACATTTAGACTCAAAATAAATCACACAATACTATTTTTATGGTTTTAATTATTCACAAATTAAACATATATTTAATACACCAAAACGACTCTAAAAATTACTAAAAATATTATTAAACATAATAACACAATAAAAAAATATTTTTAAACACATTTTAACACTAAGACACAAAAATACCTATTAACAAAAAAATGCTATTAATTAGAGGATTTAATGAGAAATAAAAGCATAAATAAATAATTTAAACATTATAAAATATACATTTTTATAGTCTCATCATCTCGTCTTATTAAATTAATCATATCAAACACAAAAAATAGAATCTCTGTATAGTTTAAGGATAGGAGTAATCATTTTCTTTCAATTTGCAGGGGTTAGCCAGAGTCAAGATATGTAATAATAATAATAATAATAATAATAATAATAATAATCTGCCATGTTTTCAAAGAATCGATTTTTTTTTTTTTTTTTACCTTAATGCATGTCACTGTGTCAGTATGTTGACACTAAATAACCAACAATAATTTGTAACGCTCATTTTCGTTGAACAGATCCCAGGGCCTGTTTGGCCAGGTAATTTAATTCAAAAACAAAAAATTTCTAAAGACCACCAATTCAGATTATCAGGAAAGTTATGAACCATTTTCCGTTGTTGAGTGTAATATTTAGTTTTGGTACTGCTCTTCTCCTTAGGCTTATCCTAATGTTTCAAACGCACTAGTAATTCCAAGTGAACAATTGCAGAGATAAGGCCATACTTCTCCAATTTTATTTCCACAGCCGGGTCAACACGAAACGCGGAAGTCAACTGTCAAAGTTGTTACCAAAAATTTAAGACACATGCGTACAAAGACTTGACCTAGGAAAAATTAATAAAATTGAATCGTTGCTTGACTTTTAACAGAGAAAAAGGCATTCAACAAGAGGCTGGCTTGAACTCAGACGGTATAAATTTTTTAGAGTAAAGTCAACAAGAGTTATAGTTTAAAACTTTTATATGTTGCTATAATATTTTAAATTAATCGGTTGTTAATTAAATTAAACCTATTTAGTTAGTAGGTTTGAATAATTTTTTATAATATTTTTTCTCGTAAAATTTTAAATTTTATGCTCAAACTTATAAACCACGCTATTAATCTTTCATCTAGGAACGGTCTTCCCCGTAAATATTATTCTATACTTTCACTGTTCCATGTAACAATGACAAAAGCAACAGTTTCCCAGAAACTTAAAGCCTTTAACTTTCAAAAAAATTAAAAAAAATAATAAGGCTTTTATGTTGATTCTCTTACGTATATTAACGCTATACATACTAACCAAAAAAAATCAAGCAAACCTCAAAATCCCTCCGACCCTCTCAACTTTAGTAGTAAAAATATAATTCCTATTTAGCACAGTGCAGACTGAATTCTTGTGGAGCAGAGTCATAACTAGTAATAGCTACTTCCCACAGGCTACAATAAGTTACTCTGATATACCATTCATAAATTTTCATCATTTAATCTGATCTGAACCCATTTTTGTACCATGGCTTTGGCATCACCATATCATATTCTCTGCTTCTTGATTCTTTTTCTGATGTTACCATGCTTTTCCACTGCCCAAACTGGAGCAAATATAACACCGGGCTCATTCCTTAAAGCAGTTAACGATAACTCGTCCTGGGAATCACTATCCCGGGATTTCGCTTTCGGTTTCCAGAAAATCGGTAAAGATGGATTCTTATTGGCCATCTGGTTCAATAAAATACCAGAGAGAGATGTTGTCTGGTCAGCCAACATTAATAATCTGGTTCAAGAAGGATCCAAGGTTGAGCTTACTGAAGTTGGGCTCATTCTGAGTGACCCAAAGGGCAAGCAGATATGGTCTTCCCAAATTTCAGGCACTGCTGTTGCTCATGGAGCCATGCTTGACACAGGAAATTTTGTGCTGGCAGACCAGAACTCTACCAATTTGTGGGAGAGCTTTAATCTTCCAACAGACACGTTGTTACCAACGCAGACTCTGGCTTTGGGCACGAAACTCGTGGCTCGCTTCTCGGAAGCAAATTATTCAAGCGGGAGATTCCAGCTTGTGCTACAATCAAATGGAAGTCTAGAGCTTTTCACAAGAGCATTCCCGCGAGAGGACGCAAACTCTCGTTACTGGGATAGCAAAACGGAGGGCAGTGGCTTTGAGGTGATGTTTAATGAGTCTGGCTTCATTTATGTTGCAGCGAAGAATGGAACCGTACTCAACATGTTACTCTCGCAAGCTACTTCAACAGGCGATTTCTACCAAAGGGCAATTCTTGAATATGATGGCGTTTTCAGGCGGTACGTCTACCCAAAAAGCAATGGCACACGGGGTTGGAATATGGCCTGGTCCCAATCTTTAATAATTCCTCCAAATATCTGTACGAGTATTGTGGAAGACATAGGAGGTGGAGCTTGCGGTTTCAACAGCTACTGCAGCCAAGGAAGTGACCTGAGGCGACGTTGTTCTTGCCCTGATGGTTACACATTCATCGATCCAAACGATGAGATGAAAGGATGCAAAATGACTTTTGAACCTCAAAGTTGCGATGAAGGTTCGGGAGACGCTGATCATTTTGATTTTTATAGCATGGCAAGCGCAAACTGGCCTTTCTCTGATTATGAGCATTTTGCATCGGTGGGCGAGGATTGGTGCAGGAAAGCTTGCCTGCTTGATTGCTTCTGCGCTCTTGCAATTGTTGATGATGGTGGTGGTTGCTGGAAGAAGAGATTTCCTTTTTCAAACGGGATGGTGGACCCCAGTGTTGGTGGGAAAGCTCTAATCAAAATAAGGAAAGATAATTCTACTGCCAAGCCTGGTTTCACAGACTCGAAAAAGAAAGATTGTTCGACACTAGTAGTTGTTGCATCAGTTCTTTTAAGTAGCTCAACTTTTCTTAATGTTCTATTCATAGCAGCCTCTCTAATTCTTTTCCGCTCCAGACGTCAGAAATCAAAGGTAATGACACCAAATCAATTCAAACCGGAAATGAATTTACAAACCTTCACTTATGCAGAAGTAGAAAAAGCTACTGGCGGATTCAAGGAACAACTTGGAAGTGGTGCTTTTAGCACTGTTTTCAAAGCGGTTCTGACATCAGACAAGAAAAGTTTGGTTGCTGTCAAGAAGTTAGACAACATGGTAAAAGATGGTGAGAAGGAATTCGAAGCGGAAGTAATTGCTATCGGCCGTACAAATCATAAGAATTTGGTGCAGCTAATTGGGTTCTGCAACGAGGGGCAACACCGACTTCTTGTATACGAATTTATGAGCAATGGAACCTTAGCAAGCTTCCTTTTCGGATCTTCAAAGCCAAGCTGGCACCAAAGAAAGCAAATTGCCATGGGAATTGCTAGGGGGCTATTTTACTTGCACGAAGAGTGCAGCACTCAAATCATCCATTGTGATATCAAGCCTCAGAATATCCTTCTTGATGACTCTTTTGTAGCAAGAATCTCTGACTTTGGATTGGCCAAGATATTGAAGATGGACCAGACTCGAACTACGACTGGAATCAGAGGAACCAAAGGATTTGTAGCTCCTGAATGGTTCAGAAACATGGCTGTCACAGTCAAGGTGGATGTATACAGCTTTGGCATTTTGCTGTTGGAGCTCATTTGCTGCAGAAGGAATTTTGAACAAGAAGTTGAGAATGAGACACAAATGGTATTGGCCTATTGGGCATATGATTGCTACGCCGAGGGAAAATTTGATTTCTTATTGGAGAATGACAGCGAGGCCATGGAGGATTTGAAGACAGTGGTGAAGTATTTAAAGGTTGCAATATGGTGCATCCAAGAGGATCCATCTCTGAGACCCACAATGAAGAAAGTTGTTCAGATGCTTGAAGGAACCATTGAAGTTTCAGTTCCCCCAAACCCAACCTCACTAATCAGTTCCTTATAAATATCCATATGCATAAGCATGACATTTGGTACTTCCTCTTTTGAATGGTAATTTAGATTATGTGTTAGTATTAGTTTCAATGTGCTATAGAATGATCAGAATCTTATTTGAGATCTATGCAAGGTTATGTATTCTCATACTCCATGATTGAATAAGTAAGACGAAACTATCTGTTGTCCAAATGCATGACTATATGAATTTTCACACTCTGATTGATTTATAATAGTTAAAAAATAAGATAAAATATGAATGGCAAAGGCAAAACATAGAGAAAAAAGATAGGAATAAGTAATAACAGAAAATTTTGTTTAAAATTAAATCGATTTTATCAAATTTATCAGGACTAACTCAAGAAAATCTTTTACCAAACAAATAAAACAGGGGATGGAGCAGTAATAATGTTACTTTTATATGTATTAATACCTTGACCCCAACCAAATGATGTGTTCCTGTGAATTTTCCAAGCTAAAAGGATCATTAGTTCCCATTCTCTAACAGAAAAAACATCATCAATTTCCACTGAAAAGACCCTTAACCATCATTATTTTTTATGCTCAATAGTCCAAACAGAAAACATGCAGCAGTCTTGGAACTTCAGGTGCTTAATAGACCAATCATAGTAATAGAAATTTTTAGCCATTTTTGAATCTGCCCAAACTCTCTAGCCCTTGATTGTTGATAATAGCAAAGGTATTCTTAGTCTAACCTGTTGTTACCTTCAGAAATATACAACTTGATTCTAGCCATTAATCATGCTTCTTTCAGTTCGTCATATGCGTTCCTATAGAGTTTGAAGAAGTTTGAAGAAAGGAAAATAATTATGAATTCTTCTGAAAAGAGTATTAATTAGTTGTTTTTTGTCGTGAGATTGTTTATGATCACACTTTCTCCCCCATCAAATTGAGACAAGACTGAGTCTTAATAACTATAGTCTATACATATAACTTAAGAATGTTGAATTCACTAAACTGATAAGATTCAATAAGTTTGAACCCAGCTTTTGAGTTAAGTAAATGTTTAGAGGCAAAGAAACTTAAACTCAATCTCAAACAATGAACCCAAAAAGGGAGATGGATTCGAAATTAACACTCCTTTCATTTTAAGTTATATGAACTCAAGTTTTGAACAATTTTCTCGTAAGTTCTGTTGCAAAATTAATGCGATAGAAACAAAGAACAAGAACACACAGAATTTACGTAGAAACCCAAAACGGGAAAAAACCACGGGCAGAGGAGAAAAAAATCACTAAACTCGAGAAGATTACAGTGGAAGCGCTAGGGAGGCTCGAAAATCGGTAAAAACAAACCCTAACGCAATACATCATATAAATAGGTATAGGCAAAGCCCTATGGGCTAAAAATATAAACTAAACGGCTCAACAATGACAGTCCGTATCGCGGGGCTCCGCCTCCGCACCCTCGGCGATATCAATGGTGGGCTACGGGATCGGGCCTATCGGCCCGATCCCTTCGCTACCACCACAGATCTCATGAAAAATCCCATTTTTGTTTTTCACCACAATTTGTCGCACCGCGAGCTTTTCGGGTCGGATCAAACTAAATTCGGATCACCATACTCTAAC
Organism: Artocarpus hirsutus; assembly: GCA_946598075.1. Taxonomy (NCBI): domain Eukaryota; kingdom Viridiplantae; phylum Streptophyta; class Magnoliopsida; order Rosales; family Moraceae; genus Artocarpus; species Artocarpus hirsutus. Next base: position 137,819 of record CAMOHE010056059.1, read on the forward strand.
AAGTTTTTATATCTAAACACAGTATTAGATTTATCTTTTCAAATCTAAAATCAATTATCAGATTCAAGTTCAGATTATAATTTCAAACTACATTTTCCAAACTCTCATTTTAAATCAAAAAAAATTTAAACTACCATGTTTTGAGATCATGAACCAAATCGGCTAGTTTTTGGATGAAGTCAAACATGAGCGACTCCAAGATAAACTCACAACCATCATACGTTTGTGCTCAACACAGAGAAGAGACTGGTCAATGCATTAGTATATTTTTTTGGTCTTAATTAAAAATCCTATTGGACGTCAAGATTGTAGCAAAATGGTCCTTTTTTTAAATTAAAAAAATGCTTGAAGAAGTCAACGATAGGGCACATAACTTTAAGATAAGCATCACGATTCATAAGCCACAAACAGCCTTGTGAATAATTTAATTACTTTAAGACCTCATCAGAAAGAACTATAACTTGACTTAATCAAAATATTGTCAAAACACGTGTTGCGACTTATAACTCTTTAGCATATATGACGTTTCCATGTTATCCCACCGTAAAGAATTTTCTTTAAAGATATGCTTTTATTTATTTATTTACTTATTCTTTCTTTCTTTCTTTCTTGTCCTTATTTATTTAACATCACTACATCCCATAGTAGATGTCCCACGTAACATGGTAGTCTCATCAAACACAACATCTTCACTAATAATCACTTCTTGGCTTCTGAGCACCATAACTTATAGCCTTTAACTCCAGACTTATAACCAAGAAACACACACTTCATAAATCTAAGCTCCAATTTACCATTATTAATATATGAGCATAGGCGGGACAACCGAAAATTTTTAAAGTAGAGTAATCTGCAGGTTTACCCAACCATACCTCATGTGGAGTCTTCTTGTTAATAGCAATGGAAGGATAGCGATTCATCAAGTAGCAAGCTGTAAAAGCGGCTTCAGCCTAAAATGACTTAGGTAACCTAGCATTGGAGCTTGTGTAACATACCTTCTCCATTAATGTTCTATTCATCCGTCTGCCACACCATTTTACTGTGGAGTATGTCAAACTGTTAAATCCCTCATAATTCCTTCTAATTTAGAGAAGACATTAAATTCATCTGAACAAAATTCCAAGCAATTATTAGTGCGAAGACATTTAACTGGCTTACCAGTCTGTTTTTCTACCATGGTCTTCCAATCTTTGAACGTAGCAAAAACATCATTCTCTTGCTTCAAAAAGAATGTCCATACCTTTCTAGAAAAGTCATCTATAATTGTAAGCATGTAACTAACACCACCATGAGAAGGAATAGTAAATGGTCCCCAAAGGTCAAAATGAATATACTCCAAAATATCTTTTGTGTTGTGAATGCCTTTGTCAAATTGGACTCTCCTTTATTTCCCCAGCACACAGTGGTCACAAAACTCCACTTTGCCTGTGCACTGTCTATTAAGCAACCCTTCTTACTCAACTCTACCATCCCAAGCTCACTTATATGCCTGGTCGCATATGCCATAACTTAGTGAGATCGCTATAAGACATAATGGATGTAGTAACAGCTGCATCTCCTATAATTGTAGTACCCTGCAAAATATAAAAACTTGCAGTCTTCTTTTGCCCTTTCATCATAACAAGAACACCTTTGTTAACCTTAAAAACTCCACATTTACTTGAGTACCAGTATCCTTTTAAATCTAGAGCACTCAAGGAAATTAAATTCTTCTTCAAATCAGGGACATACCTCACATCACCCAGTGTCCTTACTACTCCATCATACATCTTGATCCTGACAATTCCAATACCAGCAATCTTGCAAGAAGTATTGTTACCCATCAAAACAGAGCTTTTAGAAACTGTTTCATATGTTGAAAACTAGTTCTGGTTGGGACACATATGAAACATACATGCAGAGTCAATAACTAAATCCTCATAGGGTTTGGATTTACCATTAGAAATCACTGGGAGCTCCCCTTCAAAAACTTCTTCCACAACACTGGCCTCATCGGTTTTATCCGTTTGCTCTTCCTTTTGATCAACCGCTCTCTTATTCTTGTTTTGCAGTTTATGGCAGTCAGTCTTAATCTGCCCTTTTTTCTTGCAGTAGTTTCAGAATTTGTCCTTATGCTTGGACTCCGATCTGCCCGTCATATCAGCACCAGAACTAGAACTCTTTTTCTAAGTCCTACTACGAACAACAAGGCCTTTTCCCTGAGCAGTAGGTTCAGTCACAAGCTGCTTCATCTTTTCTTTAGATAGCAAGGCATCATAAACTTCGTCCAGAGTAAGTGTATCCTGACTATAGAAAATTGTATCCCTAAACAGTGCATATGATGGGGGTAGCGACACAGTAGGATTAACCTTAAGTCTTCTTCCTCGTACTTAACCTCCATGGCGTCTTAATCAGAGATAATTTCCTTAAAAACGATTAACTGTTCTTCAGGAGACGCACTTTCAGCCATCTTGTATAGATGCAAACGCTACTTCAGATGCAGCTTACTGGTGAGACTTTTCGTTATACACAACTGCTCCAACTTCAACCATAACACAGCAGCGGCCTTCTCCTTCGAAACATCCTACAAAATTCTATTTGACAGATGAAGTTGAATTTTGATTAAAGCCTTCTGATCCTTACGTTGTTTTTCCTCTATCAACCACGATGAGGGCATCTTCTCAAACCCTAATAGCGCTTCTTCCAAATCCATTTATGCCAACACAGCCTGCATCTTAACTTGCCAAAGACTAAACCTGGTGTTGTGATCCAAAGTGGAATGTCATACTTCATTGTTGCCATCGCCGAGATCAAAGCCACGCTCTGATATCACTTGTTACGAAAATAATACAATAGAAATAAGAACAAAAACACACAGAGATTTATGTGAAAACTTAAGACGAGAAAAAACTATGGGCATGAAAGAAGAAATCACTAAACTTGTAAGGATTACAAAATGGAGGCGCTTAGGGAGACTAAAATTTGATAATAATGAAACCTTAATGCCATACATCATATATTTAGGTATAAACAAATGTTTGTATCACGGGGTTCCGCCCCTGCACCTCTAACGAAATCAATGGTGGGCTTCAGAATCAGGCCGATCCCTTTGCTACCACCACAAATCTCATAAAAAATCTCACATTTGTTTTCCACCACAATTGTTACACCGCAAGAAATTGAGCTGTTTGAATCAAGAAGAGCATTTTTTTTTTTTTTGGTCTTCTTCTTTTTGGAACTTTGGATTGTCTGACTGTTTTTGTTGATTTAGGAGAAGCAGTAATTTTGTTTTTTGTTCTGCTCTTTTTCTTGTATTGTTGACCAACAATAGATGGTACACAGGAGACTCTTGTGGTTTGCCCTTCACTCGAAGGTCCTAAAGGATGGAAGTCATAAAAAAGGAAAACGTCCACAAAAATAATAATAAAAAATAACAGCTTTTTGACAAATTTCAACTCACCCACATGCAACAACGTTCGAATTCAAGGGAATGTTCCCAGGGGATGAAAGTCATGAGAGGTAATCAAATCAACTTTTCCTCATTTTTTTTATTCTACAACCAAAATCCTTTCTTTAACTGCAAATACAATTTGTTTAGATAATACTATGTCGTTTTTATGCTTCAGTTGCGTATATTACATATGTTTGATTTAACAATGATTCAATTTATTTTGAAGAAAATTTAAAAATAATTGTTTTAATACACACACACGTTTATATCCGTATATATTTGTACACACACACATTTTTATATCCGTGTGTGTATATATATGTATTCTTCTTATTCATTTTTTTCAGGAGCTCTTATTCGGTTAGCAAAGTTGTTATTTCCTAAGATTTTCGGTATTCTTAAGTGATTATATGTTTGCTTATCGACTTGTTCGATAAGTTTTTGTTGCCTGTAAATCAATTTGTCGTTTTCATTTTTTTTGGGTTGCTTACTATAGGCGTTGTTATAAAATTTTTTTGTTGTTAAATTTATTGTCGTTTTTCACAGATGTTGAGTGTTTCATTGTTGGGTGGGGGGGCTGGGGGCGTTTGTCTTTTCAGAGAACGCTGTCGTTTGTAGATATGTAAGGATGTTCTAACCTACTTTGTCGTTATAATGCTTTGATAATACCATGAGATGTTGTCATACTCATAGTAGTTTTTGTCGTTTATAACTTTCAGATTGTCAAATAATGTGAGATGTTGTTGTTTTCAAGACGTTGCTTATATGAAATCTTTTGTCATTTCCTTTTTTTTTTTTATGTCGTCGTTGTCGTTTATAACTTATAGACAATCATTCAATGAGTACGACGTTATCGTTTTAAATACCTGCTTCTATGAAATTTATTGTCGTTTGTAATGCTATTGTCGTTACTAATGCTGCCTGTAAATTTATGATCGATTGTAAGAATCCTCATTGAAGGTGCCATCATTTCATAAGTTCTTATCGTACGATATCGCCCTAAGGTCATCGTCGTTTTTTCTTATATATATTATATATACAAACGTTGTCGTTTCGTGATGATGTCATTCGTAAAGGTCTTAGCGTTTATATATTGCCCATATGGTACGGCAGTGCGAGTAAGATGCCATCCTTTGCTTGTTTTAAACACGTGTTGCGTTTTAGTTGTTGTCGTTGTCATGAAATCATGTCCCCTTCGTTAAAAATAAAAAATAAAAAAGAAATTATGTCCCCTTAATATTATTGCCGTCTATAATATAAATTTGTCGTATTTTAGGTCAGCGCCGTTTATCCCTAATCCTGATTTCCGTCTATCGCCGGTCACAGCTCTCTCTCTCTCTCTCTCTCTAAATTCAGAACCTTTTTCGCTTCAATGGCTGCCTCACTGTCAACCCTACTCTTCAAAATGCATATCTCGGAGATCAATTGCCATGTGCTGGACAATTTCACTTAAAAAATAGTCTCCTACAGTTTAGTCAAACTCGAACCCAGAGCTGAAAACACTGTTCCTCATCAAAATTCATTTGTTTGAACTTCGAACTACCAATGGGGATCATCGGAATCGTAATAACCAAGTAATGAAAAGATCATTTTTTTGGTCCTCAGACCATCTCGCTTTGTGTTTGAACAAATGCTTGAAAGGGAAAGCCTTGAGACCGGGCAAGCAGGTTCATGCCGTCCTTTTAGCCTCTGGGATTGACACAAATGTCTTATCTTTGAGTTCCAAGCTTGTGGGAATGTACGCAGGTTGTGGGGACATGAGGTCCGCGAAATCCGTGTTCGACAAAATCCAAAACCCGAATGTTTTTGCTTGGAACTGGTTGGTTTTCGCTTCGACTTTTAATGGGGATTGTGAAGAAGCAATTGGGTACTTTTGTTTGATGCGAGAATCGGGAGTTTTGGGCAATGAGTTCACTTTTTCGATTGTGCTTAAAGCTTGTCTTGGTTTGATGGACGTGAAGAAAGGAACAGAGGTTCATTGTATGGTGACTAAAATGGGATTTGAAAATAATGAGTCTGTGGGGAATGCCTTGATTGACATGTATTGTAAATGTGGATATGTGTGTTATGCACGCAAAGTGTTTGATAGAATGGCTAAAAGAGATATTGCTTGTTGGACGTCCATGATCTGTGGTTACTTTAGTGTAGGTAAGGCTGAGCTTGCACTAGTATTGTTTGAGAGGATGAAATTGGAAGGGATGGAACCGAATGATTTTACGTGGAACGCCATGATTGTGGGGTTTGCTCGGTGCGGAGATACTAACAAAGCGTTTGGGTTAATCAACATGATGAGACGGGAAGGACATGTTCCTGATTTGGTTACTTGGAATGCGATAATTTCGGGCTTTGCTCAAAGCCAGCGTGCTGTTGAAGCTTTGGAGATGTTCCGGGACATGTTGCTGTCTGGGACTAAACCCAATCAAGTGACCATCACGGGATTGCTTCCTATTTGTGGATTGAATGGTTCAATTCAAACAGGAAGGCAAATTCATGGGTTGATTTTCAGGATGGGGCTTGTGATAAACTCCTTTGTTGCTTCGGCTCTCGTTGATATGTACTCAAAATGTGGCGATGTCAAAAATGCTCGCAATGTATTTGATAGTGTTCGTGTGAGAAATGTTGCATTGTGGAATGCGATGATAGGGTGCTATGGGAAACACGGTATGGTAGATTCCTCTTTACAGCTTTTCGAGAGAATGCAGGAAGAAGGAATGCAGGCAAATGGGGTGACTTTCGTTTGTGTTCTTTCTGCTTGCGGCCATAGCGGTTTAGTAGAGAGAGGATTAGAGATTTTCGGGTTGATGAAAGGCGGTTACGGGGTTGAGGCAAGTAAAGAACATTATGCCTGTGTTGTTGATCTTTTGTGCCGTTCAGGGAAGATGGAAGAAGCCTATGAAGTTGTGAAGGGAATGCCAGTGGAGATCACGGAGTCCATTGCCGGAGCTTTCTTTAATGGCTGTAAAGTCCACGGAAGAAGGGATTTGGCTAAAGTGATGGCAGAGGATTTTTTGAGAATGGAGTTGAAGAGACCAGGTGGTTTCGTAACATTATCGAATATTTATGCTGTTGATGGAGATTGGGAGGAGGTTCAGACTGTAAGGAAGGTAATGAAGGAGAAAAAGCTGCATAAAAGCCCTGGTTTTAGCTGGCTTGATTAAGGGGATTAATTTGTTGTAGTGGAGCTAGAAATGCAACACATCCGATATTGTTGTTGGCGTGTTTTGATTTTCTTAACTTTATTGTAGCTACTAACTTTTTTTTTTTTTAAAAAGCAAGATATACTCGAACACTTTATTGAATTTTTCACCTGGAATTTTTTTGTTGCTTCTTGTTTTCTCTTTTTTTCACTCCCACCTTTCCGGTACTTTGTGGTGTAACCAGAGAGTTGAAGTTGCCTCTTCTAACAGACATTTTGGTGATTGTGAGATTTTCAGGCTTATATAATAGTTTTTCTAGATTTGATTTCATACAAATTAATATAGTCTCATCTTTTGGTATTAGTGTTAACAAGACAGAACGCTGGCTTCGCTAAATAGAGGACAACTTAAGCAAAAGAACAGCGTACAGCAAAGTAACGGACAACTTTCACGTTGTCTAAGTGGGCTTAGCTGGGCCTAACGAAAGAAAGAGAATACAAAAGTGTATACAAGTTTTAGTATTACTATTATTTGTTTCTTTTAACTCTGTCCTGCTTTGAACTTCAATCCAATTAGGTTCATCTAACTGATACTTTCAAAGTTTAGTTGTTGTAAATTTTCCAGCTCGTTAGGTAAATGTTTTTGCATCACTTATGGGGCGTTTAAAACCAATTAATTTAAAACGAAGTAGCAATAGGAAGCTTTAAACTGTAGTTCACTTATGTTTTATACTATAACAATAAAGAACTTTATACTGTTTAAATTTAAACCAATTGATTTGAACCAATTTTCAAAACACATGCTTAAGCCATTAGATTAAAAACCTCCTTGTTGTCATTTTTTGGTCATTCAATAATAAAGAAAAGAAGCACTTAAAATGGTGCAATATGTTATATGACCAAGAGTGACTTAATGCTATACAATTAGGTAATTCCATCATTTACAAGATGTGTACGCAAAACTTTACCGCCTTAAGTCGATATCAATACACTCTTGAATCTCTATAAAGACGTATTTAAAACTTGTTACAAAGAAGATGCATGCATGTTTCACCTTCCTAGTTTTACTTAGTATGGTCAAATTAGTTTCAAAACTCACCACATTTTCAAGACATTTTAATGGAGAATCAAAAGGTGGAATCACTTTTACGGGACATCATAAAAATCTAGATTAATAGATTCATATCCTAATTATATTTGCTCATTTCCACCTACTTTTCATAATTATTTTGCTAACTAAGATGATTCTAGGTATTAACCTGTCTTTATATATATATATATATATATATATATATATATATATATATGGAGTACTATTTATTATAAACCTACTGATAATTTCTGTTATTTTAATTGTTAGATTAATTTTCAACAAACTGTCAATGTTAAAAATTTACAGCTTGTGATGCAAAAACATTTACTATTGACAAGTTAACCCAATGTTTAAAATAATAGGTTTTATCAGTAGGGTTAAAATACATGTCTTGTCATAATTTTTGCCCATATATTTCTCTTTCTTTCTTCTTTTTCATTTTTTTTTTCTTGTCTTAGTTTTGGGATGGAGTGATGAAGAAGAAAGTTCCCATACATCTATTCCAAATTGAAATTCAATACTTTGCTTCCTCTTGGTTGATGTCCATGTTTAGGGGTCTTTCATGTACCCCATCATGCTTTAATTTTTTTTTTTTTGTTTTACCGTATGACCCGCACGAACCAAATGTTGCCAAAATGTTGAGAACAGTCATATATATAAAATTTTGGTTGTTAGAAAGCATATCCTCTTAAAGAAAATGTGAGCAAATAGTGCTTACAACATAATTGATTGTAGGACATACTGATAGTTCCAATGAACCACCTCCATTTCATTCAAGCTGGAAGTTGTGTAATCAATGGTTAAATGTCTAATCTTAAATTTATAGTCAGAGTCTCATACAATATTTTAAATATCTAATGCCCAAAACCAAGACTAAAACAAATTGAATCTTTCATCTTTTTTTTTTTTTTTTTTAGCAACAAGCTTATAGCGGGGAAAAACAATGGGCTACAAGAAAAGTCAAAAAGATATATATATATTTTTTATTTTTTTATTTTTTTATTTTTAAATACAACACGGTTTGAAGCTAGACTTTGGACTGGACAAAGCTGTGGACTAAAAAAACCACTGTCATAGTCAGATTGCTGTCGTCCATTAATATGTCTTATTGGTTAGGTTACTTTTTAACCTTTTGTTTTATTATCACAGAGAGTCGGTCAAGTAAATTAGGCAAGAATAAACTCTGTTTAAATTATATATGTACATGTATATGTATATAAAAGCAATATAAATAAAATTATAAATAGAGTATATATTATTTATGGATTTCTGGTACATTCACAACATTTGGAATGGTTTGGATGCATGCATGCCAACCCATCAGCATTGGGTTCGGGATTGTGAGGAGTCAGTTTTGTTTGTATGTATTTGACAAAAATGGTTAGACAAAAATGGTTTAAAGGTTTAAATCATTTTTTTAGTTATAATAATATAAACTTTTATCTATATCATGTGTTATAATAATAATAAAAAAATATTATAATATAAAATTTTTATATAATATAATAAAAATAATTTTAATTAATAATTTTAACCATTTTATTAAAGACTACAACTGTCACTTGAAAACAAACAATATGGTACCATATGGGAGAACATAAAAGAACAACAGAGAAACTGAAAAGTAATAGTACCATGTTGCGTATGACAAATTTTAGCCGTAGAAGACAGATAAGACAGTTACTAAAAGACCTTTTTTTTTATCTCTTTTTTATTTTTTTAATGTAGAGATGGGATGATTCCAACCAGAGACGCCAACAAGTCAATAAGCACATAAAGGACAAGTTAAAGGCATTGAAAAACAAGCATATTTATATGATAAAACATGCATCTTGAATTTATTACTAGGTTTTTTTATGGTTAAATTAATTTTTTAATGATCTAATTTGTAATTATTTACGTTAAAAATTTACAATATATAATGCATAACTATTTTTAATTATAAATTAAAGCATTAAAAAATCAATCCAAAGTTTTAAAATAGGTTAAAATGTATATTTTATCGTAAATTTTGCTTGAAAACAAATTTTGACTGCTTGATTTGTAGAAACAGTTAGATTAAATTTTGACAACTTGATTTGTGAGCTAAAGTTGTATTGAGTGTTGAAAATTTTTAAGGCGGACTACAGATTAATTAATTCAATGCTAAAATAGCAGTTGCTAACTTAAAACAAATGAGTTGCTAACTTAAAATGCCAAACTGCTTGATTTCTCCTATTGTACGGAGATACAGAACAGATGTCATCTATTTGTAGTGTTATCAAGATTCCTTTACTTTCTTTTATGTCTTTTTTATTAAATAAAATCATAATTGAAAGGAGGCATTCTTTCAATTCATGTTCAATGTTTTTTATTATCTTTCATTTTCAATTTTATTCGAATCAATATACAATCCACATCCCTGAAATGTCCGTCGCAATCTATTTAAAGCTGTTGTCGACTAAAGAAAAAAAAAGAATAAAGAAAAAGAAAAGAAGGACAAGCCTCTATTGTTCTCAAAGTATGTTCTTCCGCGGAATGAAAAAAAATGATTCTCCCACGGTACTTTGTTCTATAAAAATCATAGTGGTAACACCTCAAAAAGAGACAATAAATTTTGGAAAAGAGAAAAAGTTTGACTCTGCTTCCTGTAGCATGTTTAAATGACAATTTAACATTTTCTGGCTAATTTAAAGTACAAGAGAACTAACTTTATGAAAATAAAATTCAAAGTAAGAGTGATTATAATTAAAAAAAAAAAAGGTCCTGCTTTAGGGTAAAAAAATACATATATATTATCACTACCAGCTGTTTCTTTGTTTTTTATCATCGTGGTAAAATGCATTTATATATATATATATATATTTGTATAATCCAATTTATCTCATGATCTTCTCAATTATAACGCATTAATTAGTTGTTATTTTTAGGGTGGCAGAATTGAGGGCAAAGAATTTTGGATTTCATTTACGAAGGCAAATGCCAAGCAGATAATCATATGCAAAGTAAAACTTTTTTCAACTTGGTGTAAACAAAACATAATGAAATAAATAAACAGAAAAATCAATATAGTAACCAAACCCTTTTGTTCTTAAGAGAGAGAAAAAAAAGAAAAACAAGGGTTTAGTAGCAGTGCTCTTTTTTACTAACTTTTACCCACTTTTCAATTATTTGTGACACGTAAAATCTAAAACATTATAAATTATTATTTAAACAAAAATAAGATAGTAAAATATGAGAAAGAGTAAAAAAAAAAAAAAAGCAGCCATTTACAAAAATAACCTCGTTGTATCGACTTTATCACTCATAGACACAGCAGATTTTTATTTTTATTTTCATTTTTAATTTTTTACAGAGTCGCAGACTACAGGGTTTACTGAGCCCAATCAACAAATATCTCCTTCTCCTACTTCCACCCTTTCCTTCACAGCTCTCTTTCTCTCTCTGTTTCATATCGTTAGGCCTAGTTTCTGGACTCGCCAAACTCTTATCTCAATCTCTTCCTTTGCCAATCCTTACTGTGTCTAAATCTCGGAGTTTCTCGATCTGGGCATCCACTATTTCCTGTTTAGATCATAGATTTTGCCATTAAAACATTCACCTTTTTTTTTTCTTTCTTCTCGGCTTTCACAGTCCGAATCCACCGAACTGAGGAAAATCCCAGATGGGTCTTGTTCTTCTCTGAGTTCTTTGACAGATTCAGAGTAATGGGTTTTATGCTAAAGCTGCACATAAGGTTTTTTTCATAGAAAGGTCAGTATCATTTCTCTCTCTTCTTTTGCTTTTAAGTTTTCTGATTGAAAAAAGTTTCTTTTTTTTATTTTTTATTTTTCCTGTCTCATGTATTGCTTATTGTGGATTTTTGAAGTTTGAAGTTAATTCTAAGGACTTCTGATATTAACTGGGCTCTATCAAGTTCATGCATTACTTGCATCTGTTTTTTTGTTTTTGTTTTGTTTTGTTTTTTAAACTTTTTGATCGATCTCGTTTGTATGGGCTTCTGAAAATATCATTGTCATTCAGAAATTCAATATGGCTTCTTTTTCTGATAATCTGATTTTCTAGGTATTACTTTTCCTTATCTTCATTTTTACCCTTTATTTCAATATTTGAAGTGATGTTGATTCTTCTTAATTTCAGTTCTTTCTGATGTATTCGTGTATTCTTTCAACTATTGGCTATGAATCGGGATAAATTTGATTCCTTTAACGAAAAGGTGAATTTTTTCTTTTTTGTTTAAATATCTGTGATTCATCTTTTGATTGGGAATTTGTTATCAATTATGTAAGATAAGTACTTGGGAATCTGAGATATTTTTCTGAAAGTACAGAAGTTCAGCTTTGCTCAATCATGGATTGTGTGATGCAAATTCTCTTGCTTTATTAATTTTGGGTGGTAGAAAAGAGAAGAAGAGTAACAAAAACCCGGTCTTGGAATTTTCCTAAATTTCAGAACTTCAGAAACTATTATATTTTCAGACCTCTGAGAGCCTAATAATCCATTAAACTATTATTAATTGTAGAATATCATCTTTTTCAAGCCAAAATAATAGAAAAAAAATATTGTTGTGTTTTTTCTTTTGTTTTCACTTGATATGTATCTGGAAAGCATCAGTTGGAAATGAAGTTGTGAAGTGGATGAAGCTAGTAGTTGCCTTAGTTGATGTATGTAAGAGAAAATGTGATATTCAGAACTCGGTGTATATAAGAGAAGAATAAACCTTAATAATGTATTGAATTCCTAAAAGTCATCTGTGTAAATAAATTTATTGCAAAGCTTCATGTAAAGGAATATGAATCGGTTTATGACGTGCATATTTCGGACAAAAAATTTTGTACTTGACATTGAACATCTGTGATCTGCTCTTGGTGCATCTGTTCACTTGTACTTCAGTACTGCACCGTATCAGTTTAGTTAGTCTAATCGAAGAATAATGGAATGGACTTAAGCTTGCTTATTTTGTGTATAACTAGTTAAATATTTTAGTTTTTGTCTAATATTGAAGAATAGGGGGGTTGTCTCACTTTAGTTTTAGCCCTTATAGTTTAGGATGGCACGAAACGAGTCCCCGAGCTTATTAGAAGTTGCAACTGTTGTACTTTTATCAATGAAACATCAATTTTTAACTATTTTAAACATGTGTGTGTTACGCGATTGTTTGCCAAAGAGAAATCTTGTAAATTTAAACAAAGTAGTTTTGAAGTTTTGATTTTTTTTTTAATCGCAAATGCACTTTAACCACAAATATTGCCTCCTGCTTTGCTCACAACGGCTGTATTGTTATTGCATCCTATATTGTGCTTTACAAATGAGTCACGTGATCCACACATGTTCAAAACCATTAAACATTTGACGTTTCATTGATTAAAGTACTAAAGTTGCAACTTTTGATAAGCTCGGCGACCAATTTGTGCCATTTTAAACGGTAGAAGTCAGAGTGGGACAGTCACTCTTCTTCGGAGGCTAAATTTGAAATTAACCCTTTGTATTTCCGTAAATTGCCTTTTTTTTTTCTCTCCTTTTCAATTCACACTGGAGTTTTGTAAGAGAAAATTACACCTTTTGATGTTTTCTCCTTATTTGGCAGGCATTATCTTTTGCATGAATAATTCTTTTGTGGAGTTTTGGGAATATGGGTAGAGGAAGAGGAAAGGGAAAGAGGTTAACTGTTTCCAATCATGATGATCCCGGAAGTGGTGAGGAGGAAAAAATACCTGCGCAGAAGAGAAGGGGAAGACCCCAAAAACCATTGAAGGATGAGATTGATGATGAAGAAGTTGAAAAAATAGAGGAGGATGACAGTGAGAATGCTCAAATTGGTATTCCAACGAAAGAGGTGAAAAGTCCCTCTGCTGCAGAGAATGGAAAGAAGAGGAAGCGATACTCACAGGCGAAAGAGAAGTTGGATCCAGTTAAGGAAGAAAACGGCAATGGAATGCGATCGAGCACTGATGAGTCAACAAAGTCTAATGGATTCCGGCATAATGGGAGCAGGCGGAAAAGCAAGCCCCGTCGAGCTGCAGAAGCTGGCGTTGAGTGCAAGTGAGCATTATGGTCGCTTATGCAATGGTTGCTTATGTTTCACATTGCTATAGGATCTGAGGCTTTGTAAACCTCCAGTTTCCACCCCTTTTTTTTGGGTCCTGCGGATTCATTATTCCTACTTTCTATTTTGGTGTTCCCTTGTCGGTTGTTCTCTTTCCATTCATTTTGAAATTTGGACTCTATTATGTTGGTTGTAGTTATGAATGAGACACTAATATTCGAAATAGTGACTGGTTCTCTTATTGTTATTGTAAAATTTGCAAGGCATACTTGATCGGTTGTTGTTTGTCACCCTAGCATCAGTTTTGATTGCAATTGCTGAAATAACACATAGCTTGTTATCAGCTTATATTTTTTTCTATTCATTAAACTCGCCGTTTTCTCCTTTCGTTTTGGTAACCTTCAATTTCAAAGGCATGGCTGAAAAGAGAATTTATCCTCTCTATCTGACAAGGTTTTGTTGTTTATACCATCCAGGATCTTAAAATATTTTTGGATCGTAAAAATTTCATCTTTTAACGGTTATATCTCCAACATTATCTCTTATATTAGCCGTTTGACTAATGGTTGCAACAAAAATAGACCAAAACAATATTCGGATAATTAAGTAGCTTTTAAGATTGTTTGCCTAATTTGACACCTTATTGTCACGCTCCACTGAGCTACGAGGAGGCCACACACTTGTCTTGGGTCTTTTTAAGGATCAAATTGGCCCAAGGAAGGTTCTGGAAGGGTATGGAGTGTTCTACAACGTTCCACAGCATTCTAGGAGGTTCTACACCAGTCCAGAAGTACCCTGAAGAACCCAGAATGTCCTAGAAGGCTCAAGACTTCTCTGAAACACTCTAGAACATTGGAGTACTTTGTAGAATAGTATAGAATTCTCTAGAACACTCTATGCTTGTAAATATTTCCACACTTTGCTAGAACATTCTAGATAGTGCATAGCAACCGTAGGATAAAAGTAATCATGACCGTCCATTCGTTAAGAGGGTGCCTATAAATAGGACCAACCCTGCATTTGTAAACCATCCAAGAAATCCAAGGATCTAAGCTTGTAAAGTTCTCTTAGCTTAATACAAATTTACTTTCAGAGTTCTCCTCATTCTCTTGAGTTTCCTTTTATTCTAGGCAATTACGTGAACAAGTCAGGCTGACTTAGCATCAAGAGCGTGCTAAGGCCGCACGAGTACCTTCGGAGAAAGTAAGCTCGTGACATTATGCTATCTGACCACTCTAGTTTATAATTAGCTTTTAAGATTGTTTTATCCTTGCTTTTGGAATGGATACTTTTATACACATCCATTCCTCTGGCATTTTTTGTTGATTCGGCTAACATGGTGATCGAGGGAGGGACTTCACATGTTGGGCTGGTTTGGTAGTGATTTCCAGAGTCCAACGTCTCAGGTCTGTGGGTATTTTGGGCCCAAATTTGTGTTTGGTAATAAACATTGTAAAAAGCAATTCTAAGAGAATCTTGTCTAGGGAGAGATGGAGGGAGAGATTTATATTTTGAAAAATTATTACCAAATAATATAATGAAGAAAAATCATAATAGTATTTTTAGGTTAAAACTTAATAAATAATGTCATATAATTTTAAAATGTGTTGTTTATAGCATATTATGAGAAATTGAGTAATATGTCGTTAGAAATGGAGAACAAAAACCCCAAAAAAATATCTCAATCTCTTTATTCTTTATATCTTCTACCCTCCACTCTTGTCAATACCCTAGCGATCGGGAAATATCGCATTTATTGTGTTGATGCAAAATTTCACCGGCGACTTTGTCGAACCGTTGGCGATCGGAAAATATTGTATTTACCATGTAATACAAAAATTTATCAACGACTTCATCAGACCGTCGATGACTAAAAAATATAATATTTACCAAGAAAATACCACATTTACTGTGCAATACAAAAATTTAACGGCGACGGCCTAAAAGTACATTATTTACTGAAAAATACCGTATAATACAAAAATTTAACAACGACTTCACTAGGCTGTTGGTGGTTAGGAAATATAATATTTATCGAAAAATATCATATTTATAGTGTAATACAAAAATTCACTAGTGATTTTACCAGATTGCTAATGGCCAAGAAATATAGTATTAATCTTGTAATACTATATTATAGTCTAAATACTATATTTCACTAGCAACTTTTCCAAACCATCGGTGGCTAAGATATACAGTATTAATCTTGTAATACTATGTTTTTGTGTAAATACAAAATTCATCAGCGACTTCGCTAGATCGTTGATGGCAGGAAATACTATTACTGAGTAAATACAAAATTTTATTAGCGACTTCAACCAACGGCCGACAGTCGAAAAATACAAAATTTTACCAACAACATCGTTGGACATCACCAACAATGGATAAAAACCATATATAGCTCTAAATATTTTCAATTTTTACATGAAAATTTCAATATTCCCACAAAACCATATTATACACAAAAGAAAAAAAAAGGCATCTATTGCAACAAGCTCCGGCAACTATCGCGCATGATTTGGCGATGATCGCCGATGGGCTGCCCTCGTCAAGCTCCTCCGACGGCACTACTGTGCTCCTCGGCACTGAATGGAACCGATCTTCGCAATGCCATTAGCCATGCGATTCTCCAATGCTTGTTAGCGTCAAATCTCGTGAAGAAACGTTGTGGCGACGTCGTGTCCCTCTTTTCCATCCATTGCATGTCTGTCATCACAGTCGTGTTCAGTCAACTCAGAATCCAACAACAATAAAAACCTCAGGAGCTCCTGACCTAACTCCATCGTTGTCGATAAGGAAAATGATGGGACTATTTTTGATCGTCATTGTGACTCCGTTGAAAAATTGATCTACGCTCGTCAGTGCTCCTCGTTACTTCTTCGTCGTCTCTCTCTTCCTAATGCTTCGATCTTGACGATGGTGACGCAAACGCCACGACTGTCGACTGGGTTGGGAGGTAAAAACCATGTATTTGCCAAATGTAGAGAAAGAAGAAAAGAAAGAAATGAGAAGTGGGAGAAATGAGAAGAAGAGAGAAAAAAGAAGAAAAAGCTAAAGAGATCTGATTTCAAGGATAATTTAGAGTTTTTTGTTATTTTAAATATAAATTTACTATTATTGTTACAATTTTAAAAGTTTTGACATAATTTACTAAAGGTATAGCAAAATCTATTATTTCACATAATTTATCTCAAAATGGACGATATAGTTTATTGAGTCCCACTAGATAACATAAAAGATATTATAATTCTCTTTATTTTTCCTACTAAATAGAGCTTCGTTATGAGTCTTTTTTTGCCTCCTCTCCACGACAACTTTTTTCTTTCACCGCGGGAAAAAAAAAAAGCGAACCAAAAGATCTTATCTATTACAAATTTATTTCTATTTTGAGTTTCTATTATTTTGGTACCCTATATTTTAAAGAAACATCACATTAGCATTTTACTTTTTGAAAAATATCAAAACATTATCTGGTAGTTTTTAAAAATATTATTTTTGTACTCTAAGTCTGTATTTTTGATGTAAAATTTTCAACTTAACCTTTCATCAATGAACTTTAAATTATCTTGTTACAAACTACAAAAGAAGATAAATACAAATAAAACAAAAAAAAAGTGAATAAGTCCACATATATGTTTTCTTTTGATGGGGTTTATTTAATTTTTTGTTTTGATTTTCTGTCATACTTTTACAAAATTAATTTGAGATTTTTTAACAAAAAGGTAAAAAGAAAATTTCATATAAAAAATACAAACTCAAGGTACTAAAATGATTTTTCTAGAATCACTAGTAACCATGTTGATATTTTTCAAACAACAGAGTATGAATATGATGCTTTACTAAAACACAGGTACCAAACTAATAATAATCCTTCTTTTTTTTTGTTTTTTCCTTCTCTCAATTACTGGATTAATCTCTTCTCGTACCCTCTTTTAATCTTCTCTACATTTGTGAATTTTGGTTACTAGGGAGTAATTTGTTTGTGTATTATTTGGATGATATGGACAAGGGACCTTTTCCCTGTCGTACTCTGTTATATCATTCACTAGACACTGTTGTACTTATTTTGAAACTAACGGGTGGTTAGGAAGAATAGTTATAACTATTAATTACAATTATTAACAGTGTAAAATTCTTACATATTATAGTAAAAAGTAAAAGATTGTTATAATAAATTCTCACATATTAAAGTTCGTAAACCAAAACTGTTAGCTTCAACTATTTGCTCAAGCGGCCTAGAACTACACCAAGTTGGAACTAACTACAATGTTGTGTCCTTAATACAAAGCCATTATGCAGGTCATGTTACTATGGTATTATTGTGTGGATTGACTGGAGTGTCTCTGTCCCAGGGTATCGTTCTCATAAAGAATCCTTACCTATGTACTTTTATTTCTTATTGCCTGTTGGCTATTACAATTCTTATACCACAGAGTTTAAAAAACAAGCTAGAATTTAAGTATTATAATATGTGAAAGTTTTATATTGTAGTATATTTTTACGTAATGGTTAGAATTTTAGTATTATCTCCCAAACACTCTAATAACCTTTCTTTCCGCCCTAAAGATCTCATTTTGGAAAATGGTTGATATATAGGCTACTGGGCTCTTGCTTGGTTGTGTGATACATTACTAGCTTCACACTTTTGCTTTCAAAATGTGAAAATTTATTTTATTCCATTCTTTTTTTGACGAATTAGTCTCTTTATCACATTGGTTCAGACTCTTCGGTGTGAACTGTAGATTAGCTCTCAATAATAACTACATGTAAAGCTCTCATATGTCTTAATCTAAAAATGGTTCAAATCATTGGCTTTATCTCTTCTTCTAAACACAAAGAAATCTATACGTTATGTGATAACAGGGAGTTCAACGTAGAGTCACAAAAAAAAAAAAAAAAAAAAAAAAAGAAAAAAGAAAAAGACATCTCCTTTCATCGGATTCTCTCAAGTGTGACTCTGGGTGTGTTCGTTTGTCTGGTTCTTATTTTTTTTGAAACTTAGTTTTGTGAAACTTACGCCCTGTTTGTTTTTGTTCTCAAAATTTTTAGAAATGTTTTCACATGTTTTTTGAGACAAAAATATTAAAAACACTCTCAGCATAATTTCTAAAAAATTCTCATTTTTCAAAATAAAAATATTTTTACATATTTTAAAAATAATACCGGACTCTTAGTTTTGCGGCCTTAAAATGTTACTTGTAATTACAATTTTTTTAATAAAAAAAATGCACATCAATGCTTAATAGTTATGGCCTAGGCTTTTTATTAAGGGGAAATCATCACAAAATACTTTTAATTATGATGATATTGCGTTGTTTATTTTTTGAATTGCAAGTAATTTACATCTCAAATTTGTATTTGAAAAAAAAAAATTTTTTTGAAGGTGAAAAGTAGGGCCGGCAATTTTGGACACGTACCATATACGAAAACAATACAAGACAAACGGGCTTAGACTGCATGATTATTAATTGTGCCATAAATGGGTTGTCATGAATAACACGAAAATAAACGGGTTAGATTCGTGCTAACACGTTAAACACGCCTTAACACGTTTAATTAAATGGGCCGTAAATGTGTTGACATGACACGATACGACCCGCCTATTTATAACACATTTAAACTTAAAAATTAAAATATTTGAAATATTTATAGGAGGTTAGTATTAATTAGATATTGTATTTTTGTTAATTTTCTTTATTGGCTTTTTAAAAAAAAATTAATTTTTTTTTAAATTTTTAGTTAATTGAGTCATAAACGTATCATATGCGTATTGTTATCGTGTCAATCTGTCACGGCAAGTTTAATAATCGTGTTAATCGTGTCGTGCCGTATTACGCATGCCATAGGCATGTCGTGTTCGTGTTTGCATTTATGGTACGTTTATTAATCGTATAGTGTTTATGTTTAAACTAAACGTATCGTACTATAAACATGTAAACACGAACATAGCACGAATACGATTATTGTCACCTCTAGTGGCAAGTCTATCCACTAAGAGGAGTCACAGGTCCACTTCAAAAGGTTTGTCTCCACTTCCTTCTACTCTACAAAAGAGGAATTAGGAAAGGCCTCGTGGCAACTTTTCTTATAATAATGTCACCTCCAAGATAATAAACATCACACACACACACACACACACACACGTACAGATATATAAACATAGATATATATAGCTTCATTGCCATCAAGTTGAGCTGGATCACATACACGAGCCTTTGGTCGACATGTATTATTATGTAGAGAGACATATACATACCTACCAAGGAAAGCTTGAGTCATGTCGTAGCTCCATATTTGCATTTTGCTTACTATATTTGTATAAAACTATAAATATCGGGTATTTTGCTGTTTATTCAGGCTTACTAACAATGTTCATTAGGTTGGTTAAGATATTAGTATAGCGATCGGTTACCCATCTTTTCTTATTGAATTAGCACTTTCATATTCAATTTGTGATTGAATATAAAACGTCTATATTTTTCTTTAAATGTTCATGTTGAATGGCTTATTTTAGTCATTTTTGGTTATTCTATCCAAAAACTACCTATGAGTCTCTTTGAATGAGCCATAAAATAATATTTATGGCTTTTATAAGAACTTATTAGAGAAAACTCTTTATAGATATGCTACAAAAATAAAGTTTTAATTGATTTATGCCACCTAAAAATAATTGCAAAAAATGTCACGTCACATCATCATACTATAATTTAAAATACCAAATGTGCTCTCAAAGCACAAATTAGATTCTATAAAAATAAAATAGCTTTTTATTGCCATTAAGAGCATATTAGTCTTTTTAATTTAATTATCATATTTATTTGTGGCATTTATTAAGATAATTTTTTTTGGATATCACACAAATCAATCCATATAAAAAAAGTGTGGCATAAAGCATGAATATCTCTATTGTGTGGAGAAATTACGACAAGGGTGCTTATAAAAAAATCATTCATGAAAAACTTTTTTATTTACACTTTTGACCTTATATATAAGAATAAAAAATTAAGAATTTCATTCATATATTTGAATTACATTACTTACTATATTAATGAAATCTTTTGACTTATTTAACTAAATAGGTTTAAAGCTTTTCTAAAATTAAGGGGGTGTTTGGGAGTGATGGGAACCACTCAGTTCCCACCACAAATTCAGTTATGAACAGTAAAAAGTTCTCACATGCTACAGTAACAATAAAAAAAATTGCTATAGTGTAAAACTCTCACATGCTACAGTAAAAGTGGTTCTCACCACTGGTTCCCACCATCCTTTCAAACACCCACTAAAAAGCATTTTTTTATCTATTATCTAAATGCTAATTAAAAAGTTCATAACTTATACTTCTCTTATTTTATTACTTAAAAGCAAAAACATTAGCTATCCCAAAAAGCCCTTAGTCTTGTCCTGTCATCGTTGGAAATATGAAATATTACGCTTGGTATTTCTTTTTTCTGAGAATATACTCTTGATTACTATTGAACAGCAAAAGTTGTGTTTACTCAACTAGACATTTGAAAAACTTAGGATTTAAAAATACATCAATGTGTCAGTAGTAGGCTGTGGATCCCCGCCGGATTACTGATGATATTTTTTTTTATCTCCAATCTATATGCATATTTTAATGTCTACTGATCAACAAACGAAGACAGTGACATGACTTTCTCCGTTGAATTTTCAATGTCTGATTAATTATTTTTACTTTTTTAAATTGAAAGTGATCTTAGATTTTGCTCCATGGTTTAGACGGTAAACAAGCTCGTGGTCTGTTTGGTTTATAGCTTTGAGCAAAAATTTAAATTTTAAAGACTTGAAGTGTGATTCAAATATATGAAACAGAGGGCTGCATATATAATGAAGGTCTAATATTGCATGATGTCTTATCAAAGCAGATTTCATGTTTAATTTGCCCATCACATACTTATTCGTGACTAATAATATTTGATTGTGCAAGGGATACGCATTTCCAACTCTACATAGGCTCAATTTCAATGACCATCTCTACAATGAAAAAAAATAAGAATTTAAGAATTAATATAAAAATTGAGATTAAAATTAGTGGCTTTATTTTTATTTAACTTTCCTATATATAATATAACATGATATAATATATCTATAATCAATTTCGTGAAGACGTAGAACTTAAATTTTGGATATCAAAGAGGGCCTATCAATCATTAAGCCAAATCTTGGCACTCTAATTCTTATGCATTATTTTAAGTGAAAGTTGCGTTTGAGACTGCTAAAAATTCAAAGAGAAGAAAACTTTCAATGTTTAAATCATCATATTTCAAATTTTAAAGTTTAAATCATCATATTTCAAATTTCAAAGTTTAAATCATCATATTTCAAATCCGAATTCGTTATGTACAGTTTTCAAGGACTGATTCCAATGTATCTGTATATAATTAGCATGCGCTCAATCACCTGTTATTTGGAAATTTCTGCACTTGACTTTTAATCTCCACGCCATGTGCAAAAATAGTTGCTAATACACGACAAGTTTGACAGAAAAGTCCCATATAATTTCCAGCAAAAAGCATATCAAAGGTACTTAAAAGAAAAAAAAAAAAAAACTAAGAAAGGTTACAAGAAGACTCAAATCTTGTCGAGTTTATGTATTCTAGATAACGTTTAACCAATCATGTTATGACATATTTTTTAACATATTTAAAAAAATTAATTAATTTTTATAGTTTTTCATCAAATGAAATGTGATAATACAATTGATTATACACAATTTGTGATTATTTATGACCATATGGCCCATGAGTGCTGACTGTTGAACTAATTAAATGAATTAATAGCCTCGTGACTCAATGATGGCCATGATGTACAGCTAGATTGATCCCAATATATATAAACTCACCTCATTTATCCTTAAATATAAGTATTTGGAACTCTGATCTCAAGGTTATTATTCTTTTTATTAGTTTGAATATGATAAAAAATTGTTATAACTGATACAAGAATGCCACGAAAATTACGACAGTACCTGGTACTAAAAAAAATATTTAAATTCTTTGGATTTACTAACAACTCCTTAAATTAATTCTTCTTCTTCTTCTTTTTTTTGGCAAATGCATTTTTGAAATTTATAGCAAGAGTATATTTCATATTTTAACTATGGACCATACAATTACATCCAAATCATATGAAAACTGAAAAAAAAAAAAAATAGTTTAATAAAACTTTTATAAAAATTTGATGGCACACAACTATTTGCTACTATTAGAATATATTTTCTTTTTACCCTACCAATTCTTCAAAAAAGAAAGAGCAGCGCTAAATGTAATTTCTATCATAAGCATAAGGTTTGCGCTTTCCCTTTCCTTTTTATGCGATTATGCTTTTTTTTAATCTATTTTCAATTCTTTTTTTATATTTTATTTTGTATATTATGGCACTATATCTGTGTGTACATATATACGTATATATTGCCGACGAAAATTATTGTACTGTCTTTGATCTCATAGTTACGAGGGAGTGATTTAGATATTTGGAGATTTACTATCGAAGGTATCTATTTTTTTTTTTAATTCACTTTTCGGTAATTGGGGGACTGATGATAGTTTCTTCTATGCATATTTCCTTTATTTTTATATGTTTTTTGGGCATTTTGATGGATTATGTTTTAATATCTTAGGCCATTATTTTGTGGATGTGGAATACTGTGAATGAATATGAGTGATAAGAATTCGTCGGTGTAGGAACATCAGAAACTTATGTTTGAGTATATTTATTGTTGTCAGTTTTGGTGTGTATATTTATATATTATAGTTACATATGGGTAAAAGTGTGTCCCTACTTTAATAAAAAGCATAATAAAGTTTAAATGAGTTTTGGGATTTTGTAGAAACCAATGATAGAAGGAAAGAGTGATTAAGTTTTATGACTCAGAATGCTGGTAGTCCTCTTTATTTAGATTCGCAAAAGGTAGGGGTAAGTTGCGTTGATTTCTGTTCGAATTTGTCTCTGTTGGCTGGATTTTTGAGCTTTCACAAAAGGTAAACTGTTGTTTTTGAGTTTTTTTTTTTTTTTTTTTGCTCTGTTTCTCTATGTATTTGGCACTTTGGCTAAGTATTGATCATGGACACTTCCATTTATCTTTTTATTAAGAAGCTGTTTTGTTATTTATACATTATAGTTACATATGGGTTAGTAGATTTTAGGTATAATGAAACTGGTTTCATTATCGTCTATGTTCATGTGGACCTTCTTCAATAGCGTAAATTGAATTTTTATTTAATATACATACATACATCTCACTAATATTAAAGGATATTTGTGTACTTCTCGACTGGTGTTAAATAATTTCCACTAATTGGAAAAAAGTTTTATTTGTTTTATCCATTAATGTTAAAATTTTTATAAAAGTTTTGAAGATATATACAAACGTGGGCTTGGCTATAGTTCTTAAGATGTAGAAGAGAAGGATTAGTTGGCTGTAAAATGGTAAAATGCACAACTCTATATATCTAATCAAAAAGGCGAGGACAAAAGCATCCTAAAAAAACTCTCCCATCACTGAATTAAGCACCCGATCCGATGAAACAATATTGATCGATGATGTGAAGCGTTTCAGAAATTAGTTGTTGAATGTTATAATTTTAGAATGCTCTGGTATGAGGCAGGGCCAGGGGCAGGTGCAGGGCCAGGGGCCGACGAAGAGGACTTAACAGTAGTAGTGCTTTTGTATCTTGCAGCTTCAAAAGGTAGTAAAGCGTTGAAAGATCTAACTGCTATGAACATTGTCTGTGAATTTAAAAGGGGAATTTAAAAATGAATCTTTTTTAATCATTGAAGACTTTGGTTTATAAATTTACGTTTGTTTACTTGTGTTCTTTTATGTCTATAATGAACCCCTTAGGAGGAGCAAAATTTGTTAATCATACTCTTGACAGAAGAAAGAGATGACTTGCTTCTTTTTTGCTATCCAAAAGCATAGTTACAATATGAAACTTCCTTATATGAAACCTTCCAGGAATTTGAATGTATGAATGTATGAAGAAATGATATTTGATTGATATGGCCAATAGGTTTAATTCTTCATCCTTGTACTTGGATTTCTTTATGGTCTTAGTCATGTTCTTGTGTTGTTTTAAGCATAATCTAGGAGAGGTCAATGGTTATTATGTTTTTGAGCTTTTTGTATTTTCATGGACAAAGATAATAATGATAGCATGTGTTTTGGATTAGTAGATTTTAGTCTTTGTCTCTACCTTATCTATGATATGTGCTTGAACATGTGTTTTTGCTGCTATTCTTTTAGTGTGCCTCTTTAAAATGTTAGTTTTACATTTTTGTTTTCCATAGATGGCTTCTATGGAAAAATGAAATCGTTAAC
The DNA here is from genome assembly GCA_946598075.1 of Artocarpus hirsutus. NCBI lineage: Eukaryota > Viridiplantae > Streptophyta > Magnoliopsida > Rosales > Moraceae > Artocarpus > Artocarpus hirsutus. The sequence continues at coordinate 162,844 of CAMOHE010056059.1, forward strand.
CTTACCAACAATGATGATGCAACCGTGTGGACTCAAAAGTATGAAGAGATTTTCATCAATCTCATGGAGGAAGACGTCCTTAAGGGAAATAGGTGTACCACAACTTTTACGAAACCCGCATGGAAACGTATTCGAGAAGAACTATACACACAAGCCAAAAGGAACTATAGTGAGATGCAAGTAAGGAACAAGTACAATCAGTTAAAACAAAAGCAAAAGGACTTTAAGATGTTGCTGAAAGAGACAGGTATTGAATATAATACAGTGACTGGACAAGTTAGTGTGACCGATGAAGTGTGGGATAAACTCTCTAAAGTAAATCTTTATTCTCAATAGTATTAGTTTTGTTCCCTTAAATTGAGTTAGTGGTTCAATGGTGATAAATTTATATGATCAAGGTTTACAAGTCTGTAAAAAAATTTAAGAAGAAAGGTTGTCCCTTTTATGACAAGTTGTGCATCATTTTTGGAGATACTACTGCTACTGGTTCCAATGCTCATCCTTCAAATAAAGCTCCTTCATTTGGTCATGAGAGTGATGCAATATCTGAAAGTTTACCTAGGATTCATGAAACTAGAGTAGATGAAAATGCAACTAAAAGGAAAAACAACTCAACTACTACCTTTGACTCTCGAAGTAGAAAGAAGCCTAATTTTTCTTCAGCTTTAGAATCTGCTTTGAAGGCATTTAGTGAATCTTCTAAGAGAAATATTAAGATGTTAGAGAGGTCAATAGCAACTTTTTTATCTCATTACTTGCTAAAAGAGAGTGTTAAAGCATTGGATGACATTGAAGGAATTGATGGGGAGGCATATGCAAAAGCTATTAATAATTTTGAACAAGAGTTGTGGAGAGTAATGTTTTTAGAGATGCCAGAACATAGAAGAAAAGAATGGCTCTTGAGTATGAAATGATGAGCATTATATGTTGAGATGAACATAGAATAGATGGTTTAGGTTTTGGAATTGTTATCTTCATAGATTTTGTTTGCAGTTTCTCTTTCTTATATTCTGTTTTGGAATTGTTTCTCTTTCTTTACAGATTTTGTTATCTTCATGGTTTAGATTTTGGATTGTTAACAGATTTTTTTTTTAGGCTTCCTTCAGCCTCAAAATTTAAGCACTATAGGACATTTGAAGTGTATATTTTTTTCTTTTTATTAGGAAGCTAATACACACTGTGGGTACTATAATCATTTACGCGACACACATATATGATAATATCACAGAACTACCATAGTGAAACAACTATAAAAGGGTTCCAAAGTTGCAGGTGTTGCTTTACAATAAATACATTTGACTCCATCTAAAATGCATGCAAAAGTTTAAATCTCTCATTATTGAAGAAGAAGAAGAAACAACGGTAGCAACATATGTTTTATTTTTCATTTCTCTGTGAAACATGTTGAAATTATGTCCTTTTTTTTTTTTTAAATTTCACCAACCTTGACGACTCCGTCCGTCTCGTAGTCATGGCCCAAATAATGAGTCCAGTTTGTCGGGTCGACCCCAACAGCGAGTTTGGCCTGCAAACAAATCCCCAATGGCGAGTGCATCTTGATCTCGACCCTTATTTTAGCTAAACCCAACCTTAATAGTGTGTCCAACGTGCATTCTCAGCCCCAACAATGAGTTTGGTTCGTTGGCCCTACCCCAACGGTTAGTCCATCCTGACTCCAACTTTGACTCCGACCATCGGTAATCCCATTCTATTATTCCAATAAGTTGAGTTCAAATCAACTATATTGATTTTTTTTGTTTAAAAAAACATATAATAAAATACGCTATCAAATATTTTTTTTGTTTTTTATTTTTTTAAATAGAAAACAAATAAGAATTACCAAATATATTTTTTGTTTAAAAAAATAAAAAATAAAAACAAGAGAAAATATTTTTGATTTTATATTTACAAAAATAAAAAAAACAAAAATGATACTATACAAACCCATCTTCACAAGAAAGATAAAATCAAGTGAAATATCCAGCAACGATATAGTGCACAGGAATGGCAGCAATGTAAATATTTGAAGAAAAGTGGTCTTTTGCTTTTAGGTTTCCCTTATATGTGATGCAGCTTGCAAAGTGTCACTTTCTTATTTGTTTTTCCATTTCTTGTTTAATTGTTTTTATTTATATAAAATTGACAAAAAGAATAGATTTTAAACTTCCTGCTGCCATCTGTATAAATACACGCATGGTGGAGACAACATTGACCATTGCTAGCCAAAATAACATCGTAATAGCATGACAAGTCCCGCTTTTATTCTCTAGGCTCGTTATACCTCTCAGTGGCCATGCAGCTATAAGCACTGTAGCTCAAACAATACCAAGTCAATATGACGTTGTTTTCCTCAACAGAAGCAGTTTCCCAGCTGGTTTCATCTTCGGAACAGCTTCATCATCTTAACAGGTATTGATTAATTAAGTAGAAGCTGGTTTGAGAACATAGGGTCTAACTAAAAACTTTTAGTTCAAATGACTTGTTATACTGTTTTCAGTTTAAATCTTTGCTTCAAACCTATATTTTCACATCGGCTCTAATTAATTAATCAAGGCTTTAACTAACATTCTTTTGTACTATACATGACTTTTATATGGCTTTTATTTTATTTTTTTCTTGTTTCTTTTTGCTGAGTATATATTTTGCGATGATGAATTGATATTTGATACATACATCTGGGATTTTCAGTATGAAGGTGCTGCGAGAGAAGGTGGTAGAGGACCAAGTACATGGGATATATGTACCCACAAATATCCAGGTTATTCTTTTTACTTATTAATCTTTCAATTTTCGCCTCTCTCTCTTTTTTTTTTTTTTTAAAAAGAAATTTTTGTTACGTATAAGCTTCTACATTTGTGAATCTATATTATATATTAGTCCTCTTTCGGTTCCTACTGCGGTTCCTACTGCCAGGTTCCTATGTGAAAGTTTTAAAAAAGAGTGAATTAGCCTAGTTTATTTTTTACTTTAAACCATTTTTTCTCAATTTATTTCTTGTTTTTAGTTAAAAATACGTTTCGTTTTATTATTCCAGTACTTCTAGGACTGAACAACAAAACGAAAAGACAAAAAAACCCTTATATATGCTTCATATGGGAAGTAAGTTAAGGAAAATAAGTTCAGTTTACTTCAATGTGAAGTTATTATATGCTAAAATAGATTGTTATAATATAAAGCTTAGTGTTTAAGTTTTAATTTTAAGTTCTAATTGATTTCCTATACCAACCAATAGTTTTTGAAAATCATTTTAAGAATTTTTTTATTTTTTCTCTAAAAGTATTATAGATATCAAATTTGTTTTCCTTAAAAAATGATGTTTTGTTTTATAGCTTTGATGATTTTTAGATGTATAAATACGGTGTTTGAAAAAAATGGTTCAAGCCATTGATTTCAACTGTAAACAGTGAAAGCTTTTATATGTTACAGTAAAAAATTAAAGTGTAAAGCTCTCACAAACTATAGTTTGTAAATCTAAACCAATAGTTTAATCTACTCTCCTAAATATTTTTTTATGTATTATTTAAGGGTATTTTTTAGTTTCTAAAATTAAAAGTTAAATTGAAAAAAGTAATTCTTGCAGTATATTTACGTAATTACCCTTTTCAAAACCAATACGAATCCGGGGGCACATGTGGTAGCACGTTTAAGCTTAATTATTTCGTGCTGCACGACAAAAATCCCCCCAACAACAACTACTCAGGAAACTGCGTTGACAAACTCCAATTAGGGGTTAAAAATAAAAGAGAACTTATATAACAAGTAATATATAATAAATTCCAAGTTTACTAATTAATTAATATCGATTTTTATTAGGTGGGGTTTCCTCCCTTAAGAAAACAAATAAAGAAAACAAAAGGGTGAAATTTCTAACCATTAAATTTCAATGTCGTGATCTGATCACAAAGAGAATGTCTTTGCTTCATTGTTTGTATTATAAATTATGAATCCGGTTCAAAACCAACGGCCAATAATACAAGAGAATTTGCCAATATAGCACAACAAAGCCTACGACAAACAATATGTATTCTAGTTTTATGTTACCCCATTGTCGGCCTTTGATCAATATTGCAGACATATATGGCTCCCAAGATAAAATAAATTATTTATTCAAAGCGGTCTAAAAGGAATTTGATTATCATACTGATTCTAGTTCTTTATTTTCCACCAGGTGGGAAAATAAAATTAAGAAAAGGAGAGTGTTATGATTATTGACATATATTTTTTCATCAATACCAATTAACTGCAACAATTCAATGTTGTTATAATGAAAAGGTTAAAACATCAATTACCCCATGGTAATCAAATGTCAAAAATTTCGTACATGTAATACTTGGTTTAAATTTGACACTAAATGCGGCATATATCAAATCTAACACTATAGATTGTTAAATTGGATTATAATTTTTCCACTCAACTAATGTTTAAATTTAATAGCAACACATTAATTTGAAAGTCTTTTAACGTTTAGATATGCTTTCTTTTTTAAGAGAGAGAGTGTGCGGGACATCAGTACTGTATCTTTTCTTCGTAAATATACTGACATAACATAATTAATGCTGATTATTTAAAAATAATTCTATTACATTAAAAAAATCTTAATAAAAAGGCATCCTGATTAATTAGAAGAAGTTTCATGTGGTGCACTGCAGAAAGGATACAGGATGGGAGCAACGGGGATGTGGCGAATGATGCACATCACGGCTACAAGGGGAAAAAATACATACATACATACATACGTATATATAGTGCTTGGCCTATTTTTGTACATATATAAATACTATCGATGTTAAACTTCGTAATATATAAAGTAGGCCTCGTTACTTTTGACCTACTTTAATTAATTAGTATGTGGTGTTTGATATTGTTGATTTTTTTTGTATTGTAGATTATATATATAATATATTTATATATACATAAAAAATTTTAAAAATGTAGGTCATCTTTTCTGTAAAAGAACAAAGGGAAATATGAAAAATTGAATAAATTTTTGTACTGGTGAACTCATCTTGCTTACTCGATATATATTTACTCAATTGTACGTCATTTAGGAAGATGTGAGGTCTATGAAGGACACGAAGATTCTTTATCTCGTGGTCCAGGTTGCTGCCAAGTAAGTTCGTTCTTTTCAACCTTCGACCAAGAAAAAAACCAAGCAAAAGAGATTGTTTGTCAATCATTGTGGTCTATATATTACCATTAGACTAGCTACTTGGACTCGTAATAATAAACCCCAACTTTTTTTTAAAGTACGTAAGAATATTACATGCCTCCATTTATAAGGCGTTTTTCTTTACTTATACAAACATGAATATTTATCACGGTTTGCAGATGGAAAACTGTCACGTCTCGAAACCAAGAGATGATATGACAGATTAATTACAATATATAAATTAAATTTTTAATAAAAACCATCATTTTAAAAGTTATTAAGTTAATTATAAAAATATAGGATATTTAAAACTTTTTAAGATATTTGTTAAAATATGAAAGCAGACAAAACGAATTAAAATATTAAATAAACAAACACCATTGAGCCCCACCGGACCCACATTAGTATACACACATGATTTCGACAATATTAAATACATGATCACAATCCAAATAAAAAGGAAAATAAATTGAAATATTACATGCCTTCTTTATGAAGAAATACCCTAGTTAATGATGTCATAATCTTGCGATTCCTTCCTGGTTCTTTAGTCTTCCCTAAGCTGGATTCCACTTAGATGGGGGGAAGAGTTTTAGAACAAGAGAAATGTGAGCGAAAGGCTTAGTAGGACTAATCTTTTGAAAACATTTTATTTAAAGATGTAATTCATTTTTAAACAAAAGCTATAAAACAAGAAAAATAAATAAACAAATAACTATATGAAGTTCATTAAATTTACTCATACCGATTAGTCATTTATTCATCCATAGACAGTCTCATTATCATATTTTTGATAAAGCCATATAAATCACCACCAAAGTGGCCTAGCTAGGTTTTAAGACCTGCCGTCAAGGTCGTGCTCTCCACGACCCGATCTCTGTACATTTCTTGAAAATAAGTAATAAACTTCATTTCTTGAAAACATTTAAAAAGAAATGCTTTGTGGCTAAAACCCTTTAAAAACCTACCTCGATATCTCGTACTAACGTTCAACACCGCAGTCCCCATCCGCTATAAACAATCTTAAATAGAAACTAAGTTTATCAATATCTAGATTAAGGCATTCTGCATCCCTAAGCTATTTCATGGTGTGTTAGTATGCCTTTAGAGTTCACAAAATCATTTCATGAGGTTAAAATCTTGATCTAGGTTTTAAATGGTGAAAAGCAGGCAAAAAGAGTGATTTTTTACAAGTTCTGGTTGGCCTGCTGGACTCCACAGTTTGGCCTACTGGCTAGCTAGGATTGGCCTGCCGAGCTGGCCCAGGTTCCGCCTACTGACTAGATGAATCCGGCTTGCCGAACCTATGAATCTGGCCTATTGAACTGAAAAAACGTGGGAGGCCCGAGACTTCGATTCTTAGCATATATAATGATCATAAATGATAAATAAACATAATAGAACACATTTAAACAACTTTAAGCAAGATTTTCATAGAAATTTCAAAAAAATCTGAAAATGAAAAAGAGCAGGAAAAACTTGATTTAGTCCAAATCTTGCTCAATCAAGCCTAGATTCTAGATTATTTGAGTTCTACTAACTTCGATTAAGGGTTACCTAAGCTCAAGAAACTCAGATTACACATTTTAAAGAAATTGAAAATTTAGAATAAAAGTTTGAAATTTGAAAAACAAGGAAACTAAATTCAAATCGAAGCTTTAAAACAATTTTGTGGAAGTCCAATCGCGCTCCTAAGCTCCCAATCCAGCTAAGATTTGAAGCTTGAACTCAAAATTTTGAAATCAAAATAAAGAGAGGAAGAGAAAAAGAGAGGGCAGCGTGGGAGAGAGGGAAAAGAGAGAGGAAGAGTCTGAGAGAGTGAGGAATAGTGAGAGTGAGAGAGGGAGATAAATAGAGGAGAAGGAGTCGTTTTGCAGAGGAAAACCGTGTCCCCAGCACATGGTTTTGTAATTGGGACGTATCGGGTCTTTGGTAAATTGTTTTGTTCTAAAATTTAGAATATCATATAGAAATAATTAAAAATAGGATAAATTTAAAATACCATGAAATACTTAGATTAAGTTCAAATTTATATCAAGGCATACTAATCCACCATTTAAATACTAATTATGCTTAATTAAATTTTTTTTGTGTTACAAAAACTTATTGGGGGGAGTGAACAAGGAAGGAATCAAGTGCTACAACAATCTCTTCAACGAACTCCTAGCCAATGGTATATATTTATATGTGTGAAGAGCATATTCATTGTCAACATAATTAGTTTCTGCTACCCATGATCATTAAATCCCCCAATATAGGTTTGACGCCCTTTGTGACTCTCTTTCATTGGGATCTTCCCCAAGCTCTAGAGGAGTATGGTGGTTTCTTAAGCCCTCACATTGAGTAAGTAGAGCATAAGTAGTGTCATTGTTAGAATAGGGTTACCTAAATTCTAGAAACCACAGTTATTTATTTTTCTCTTTAGAAGTGGCTATTAGTTGGATATTTAGGGTATGTTTGGTAAATAGATTCAAATTAGTGATTTAATTTAAGTTAGTGTAATTTGAATTAAGATTTGAGTTAGTGATTTCAATTGTTATTCGAATTGACATTTGAATATGTATTTAAGTTTTAATTTGAGTATAGAATAAAATTAAAATTTGTGTTTAGAAAGGTAATAAAGATAGTTTTTGAATTGTTAATAAATCTAACAAAATCTTAATGTTAATAATCTTAAAAAATATGCAATGTGGATCTTAATTTATTCTTCTTTTAATTAGAAACATAGTAAAAAAAGAAACATCTCAATTGAATATCAAATGAAGAAATTATGATTTTTTTTTTTTAAATATAGGAGAAAGAATTTTAGTTTTTACTGTAGCAAAGATATGAGTATCAAAAGTTTAAGGGGATGAGAATTCTGAAAACTTAAATTCTTGACACTTAAATTATTCAGATTTTAGGGGAAACAAATATATATCCGAAGGATTCTTAATACTTAAATCTAAATTTGAGTTCATTGAGTTTAAAAAATACTTGAATCAAACACACTCTTACATTGTCTTTGGACCTTTTTTAATATATTTTTCACTCTTTTGTACTTTTTCCAAATAAAGTATGTTTTGCAGGTTCTATCAATAGAATATCTACAGCTGGCAAACTTAATTGGTTGGGATGTAGTAGTTTTTCATGATATCAGTTATCTATCAATATTCACTTAACGTCTATATATTTTCACGGGACGTTTTAGGTAATTTCTTAAAATTGCATTAAATATATACAGGAACCATTTTAAGGACTATGCAGAGCTTTGCTTTAAGGAATTTGGAGACAGGGTGAAGCACTGGATCACTTTGAATGAGCCATGGAGCTACTCCACATTTGGTTATTCAAACGGGGCTTTTCCACCTAGCCGATGTTCTGAGTGGCAAAACCTAAACTGCACCGGTGGGGATTCAGGGACAGAACCATATTTGGTGACCCACTATTTACTCCTCTCTCATGCCATTGCTGTCAAACTATACAAGGAAAAATATCAAGTCATATGAAAAAAATGATACCGTGTAATTAGCTATTTAATTAATAAGAAAAATTTTGTATTTTTGCTCATAGTAAGGAAAATTAAGTTGAATATGTTGGAGATTAATTTTAATTATTTGACAATAAATTAACGCTGCTAAAGATTATGTGCAGACATCTTAAAACGACGTGATAGGAATAACGCTAGTCTCACATTGGTTTGTGCCATCTTCTAATACAAAGCACCATCAAAACGCTACGCTGTGAGCCGTTGATTTCATGTTTGGATGGTATATATGTGTGGTGTGTGCGCGCGTGACGTTTAGTATTATTAGGTATTATTATTAATTAATTTTAATTTACAATTAATATCATCTACTTATTTTCATCTTTGAATGTGTTACTAATTGCAGTACCGGGGGTGGAGAGAGCTATATTGAGTGGGGATACGTGTCGTCACTTAATTTTTAAAAGTTTTTTTTCGTCCTGATTTTTTGTAAAATTTAAATTTGATCTTGTTTTGTAAGAATAATTATAGCTGTGCATGTTGTCATGTCTCTCATTTAACAAGAAAAAATATGACTATACCCCCGCTTAATCATTAAAGTACATAATTTTATATCCACTTAATAAAATAATATCTTTATTTTTTTCATAGTGTTCTTATTAAAATTTTTTTTTGACTCCACCATTAATTGCAGGTATATGGACCCCTTGGCAAATGGTGACTATCCGCATGGCATGCGAGTTCTAGTTGGAAACCGATTACCAAAGTTCAAGAAAGAGGAATCCAAACTTGTTAAAGGGGTCATTTGACTTTCTAGGATTAAACTATTACACTACTAATTATGCAGCTTATGCGCCGAATCACAATTCTACACCGAACGCCAGCCATGCCACAGACGCTCAAGCCAAACTTACAAGTATATATAATTGGTTAATCAACTTAATTGCAAATTAGAGTTAGGTTTATATTGTAATAATTACTAATAAATGTGGACTATAAAATTCAATTCTAACATGCCAAAAACTATATGCATATCAAAATTATGTAACAGAAGCATGAAAACGAAGTGTACCTCTGGCCATTGCACTGTGCAGACGAGACTTGTTTATTTGGTTGCTTCTACCACTCTAACACTCAAAGGCGATGGTGTATGTATTGAATATGAGAAAGAGGTAATAGGGACCAAATATTTTTGTTCAAAAATAATGAACATGATTTTTTTTTTTTTTACTGCTATCTTCTTCTGTTCTCATATATATTCATCATTCCATCAAGGAAACACATATATATAGCAACAGAAAATTTCAGTTACCTGAATTGGTTTAATGGGAAATGAATATGAGATCACTAATGCATAATTGTTCCAACAATAAATAGGTTTCAATGTTGAAACCGTTGAAACCATTGAAATTCAATGTAACAGTTACAATAAAATCTTAATTTTGACCATAAATGTGTAAATTATGGCAGCTGAACGAAATGGAGTCCCCATTGGTCCAAGGGTGCGTACCAATCATATACATATGTCAACTATACTTCATTCTTGATGAATATTATTATTATTATTATTATTATTATTATTATTATCATCTTCGTCGTGATCATCTTGAAAGTAAATCAGTTGAACCAATTCCCACGTTCTTATATTCTTTTGCCTTGTTATATGACAATATTATTGCAGGCTGCTTCAGAGTGGTTCTATGTTTATCCCTTAGGAATTCGTGAGATTTTGTTATCCACAAAGAGAAAGTATAACAATCCACTAATTTACATTACCAAGAACGGTAATGAATTAGAATTTCAAGTCTTTTTTTTTAGGTATCATAAATCATAGAGTAAGAGATATGTAAAAACGCATACAAGTGACATTTTTTGATTTGTTTGCACTAATATTACTTGCATGATACAGGCATTGATGAGTTCAATAATCCTAAATTATCCCTTGAACAAGCCCTAATTGACCATCAAAGAATTTATTACTACTTCAACCATCTCTATTACCTTCGAAAAGCGATCAAGTAAATTCTTTTTTATAATTTATCTCTCTCAGTAACTTTATATATTAGTTGATCATTGGGCCAATCCCCTAAGTCTCTAATGATACGCCATTTGCAAGGGAATAACAAATTGTGATAATAATAACTTATGTGCTCTCTACTACTTGATTGTAACATGTTCACAACATGTTATTCGCTATATATAGCTAAAAAGGACAGAGATTTACGTATATTTTAAACAGTAGATATAAATTTTTTTAAAAATTGCAATATGAAAGATATATTTATTTATATAGAGCACATGAATCAAGACCTTATTAATGTAATGAACTAATGGTCTCGTGATTAATGTATGTATGTACAATTTGACTTCATATAAATGCATTTGGAATCCAAAGTTTTCACTTGCTTAGGCTATATATAATTATATAATTATGTGCATTTGAACAACTAAATATTATTTTTTTTCATCAAAGAACCAAATATGATATTTTCTTCGATTTTAATTATTTAAAGCAATATTTAGACCACTTTGGACTGTACTAACAATTTCTTAAATTAATTTTTTTACTGAAGATTTTTGAAACTAATTATCCTATTCAATTTGTTTAAGAAAAGAGAACAATTTATAGGGTAAAAAGGACTTTCTAACAATTTCTTGAATTATTTTCATTTTTTACTGAAGGTTAAATTTTTTTATTTAATGATCCTATTCAATGTATTTAAGAAATTAAAAGCGCCATGTATTTGGTAAAAAAAGAAAAAAAGCATATACTCACATATTAAGCCAATGATCGTGTTTTTTTAAAAGAAAAAAAAAAAAAAGCATTATGTGTGATAAGCTTAAACACATTTGTACAGTGTAAAGCTAACGCTTAATTTGACAAGTTAGTCGAAACTTTAAGTTCTAACTTACTATAGTGTAAAGCTCTTATATGTTATAGTAAAATGTAAAAGTTTATTGTAGTATAAAGCTCTTAGACGCTATAGTGTTTAAGTTCAAACTTTAAGTTTTAACTTTCTTTTTAAACACTCTATTCGTGAATATTGTGCAAAAATATACACGTACCAAAACTAAAAGTTGTATATGCGATTCAATACATTGTAATTGAAATTCTATGGTAACCGTGTGTACCAATTATATATATATATCTATATATATATTTAAGTATATATTTTACCTTATCAAAAGAATTCTTTAAACAAAACATGTGCTTGGCAGGGCAGTTAGAACCGTTAGTTAGAACTGTTTTTACTATAACAAATGAGAACTTTATACTGTTTATTACTGAGAAAATGGTCCAGACTATAACTGCCAAACACCCTTAAACTTAAAATAACCTTTTACTCCCTCGAAAATATCAAGTCATAAATACACATACAAACTATTCATTCAAGACTTATAAGCCTGTTCCTTTTTTCTTTTTTTTTTTTTATATAGGAAAATCTCGATGAGAGATTTTAGCATTTTACCATTGTGGAGGGTGTCTACTTGATCAGGGTCCTACTAGTTTAATTTAAATGAGGACGATAAGATATGAACTGGAATCGAATATGTGTATTTTAATTAAGTGAGAAAAATCAAAAAATGATCTTGAAAAATAATAACGTCATGTGCAAGGGAATAACAAATTGTCGATAATGATAACTTATATGCTCACTACTACTTAACTGTAACATGTACACAACATCTTATTCGTTTTATATAGCTAACAAGGACAGAGATTTACGTATATTTTAAGCGGTAGAGATATATTTTTAAAAAATTGCAATATGAAAGATATATTTATTTATTTATTTATTTTATATAGTGCACATGAATCAATACCTTATCAATTTAATGAACTAATAGTCTCGTGATTAGTGCATGTATGTACAATTTAACTTCATATAAATGCATTTGGAATCCAAAGTATTCACTTGCTTAGGCTATATATAATTATATAACTATGTGCATTTGAACAACTAAATATTATTTCTTTCATCAAAGAACTAAATATTATATTTTCATCGATTTTAAAATTATTAAGCAATACTAGACCACTTTGGACTCCACTAAAAATTTCTTAAATTAGCTTTTTTTTGTCCTGAAGATTTTTTTAGACTAATTATCCTATTCAATGTATTTAAGAAAAGATAAAAATTTGATAGGGTAAAAAGGACTTTCTAACAATTTCTTGAATTATTTTCATTTTTTACTGAAGATTAATATTTTTTTTTTCATTTAATGATCCTATTCAATGTATTTAAGAAAAAAAAAAGCACCGTGTATTGGGGAAACAAAAGGAAAAAGAGCATATACTCACATATTAAGCTAATGATCGTGTTTTTTAAAAGAACAAAAAAAAGCATTATGTGTGATCAGTTTAAACACATTTGTACAAGTGTAAAGCTAAGGCTTAGTTTGGTAAGTTAGTTGAAACTTTAAGTTTTAACCTGCTACAATGTAAAGTTTTTATATGCTACAATGAAAGACAAAAGTTTACTATAGTGTAAAGTTATCAGATATTGCAGTGTTTAAGTTCTTATTTTATTTCCAAACACTCTATTAGTAAATATTGTGCAAAAATATACACATACCAAAGCTAAAAAATATATATGCCATTCAATACGTTTTAATTGAAATTCTATGGTAACTGTGTGTACCAATTATATATATATATATATATATATATATAAAAGTATATATTTTACCTTATCAAAAGAATTCTTTAAACGAAGTTAAAATAACCCTTTACTCTCTCGATAATCTCAAGTCATAAAATACACATACAAACTATTCATTCAAGACTTACAAGCCTGTTCTTTTCTTTTTTTGTTTTTAATAGGAAAACCTCGATGAAAGATTTTACCATTGTGGAGGGTGTCCACTTTATGAGGATCCTGCTAATTTAATTTAAATGAGGACGAGAGGATATGAACTGGAATCGAATATGTATATTTTAATTAAATGAGCAAAAGTTTAATTTAAATGAGGACGACAGGATATGAACTGGAATCGAATATGTATAGTTTAATTCAGTGAGAAACAAAAAAGGAAAAATTTTAGATTAGTACCTGTGTTATTTTAAAATATGAGTTTCATGCCTTATGTTTTGAAATATTTTATATAGGTACCATGATTTTTTAGAAAATCTTTTTTAGTACATAAAGGTCTTTTTTTGAGTCCTAAATATGCATTTTTTATGCCTTTTTGTGTCCAAAAAAAGGGTCTTTGAATACTAAAAAAAGATTTTCTAAAAAGTCGAGATACCGATATAAAATATTTCAAAACATAAAATACTAAACCCATATTTTGATATAACATTATATACTAAATTGAAATTATCCCAAATAAACAACTGAACTTGGAAAATAATAACGTCAAGTTTTATATAAAAATAACACCCAGAACTGATCTATTAGGAAAGACCAAGCGAGAAAACGCAAAAAGAACGAGCGCGCACCTATCACTTTTATTTTTTACTAGTTCTTGAATAATTAATGCATTTTCCACTTGCATTAAATTTTTATCTGCACAAGGCATTTTAGAAAATCAAGTAAAGGATCACCCAAAGAAAAAAAAAAAAAAAACTTTAGACTCGTATAGAAACATAATTTCAAACCAAATGTTTGAACTGAAAATACATTAGCAATACAAATTTTAAAAGAGAAAATACTACAATAAAATTAGTTAAACTAAAACTTTTTAGTTCAAATTTATGTTCCCATTAGAGCTTGTACATGTTGATAGCTCATCTGTTTGGTCCAGATTAAGCCGGGCAATCTAAAGGACAAGAAAAATTGCTGTTACGGTTTCCATTTGCCCTTATCATTTTAGCAAAGAAAAACATTATAAATATTTTTGGCTTTATCGGGGATACTATTTTTTGGAAAGAAATCAGTGAAAACTAATGTAGCATTAGTTTTATAGATTCAATTGCATTTCAAACGTTTTTGTTGCTGTATTTTCTCTTATTAAATTTAAATTTCTATTCAAATTTGTTATAAAGTAAACATTCAATATATTTTTATACATTTAAGTGTTCCTTGACACCTTTCTCAAGATAAAGATTAATTTTATAAGTTATTGGGGTCGTTTGATATTGTTTTCAAAATAGATGAAAATATTTTTGTTTTGAAAAATAAAAAATTTTTGAGAATTGTGCTGAGAGTGTTTTTAAAATTTTGGCCTCGAAAAACATACAAAAACATTTATAAAAATTTTGAGAACAAAAACAAACGGAGCCATTATGTTTATATTTACTGCCCATGTGCGTCTATAATAGTACTTAAGTTTTAGAGTAATTTGCATTAATAGTCCCTCAACTCTTTAGTAGGTGACATTTTGATCCCTCTTTTTAAATTTAGGGAAAACGATCCCTCAAGTCTTTAACCCTTGATGATTAATGGATTTTCATCCATTTTAGTTAAATTTTAAATGAATTCAAGCACATGACCATCACGTGCATATCATTTTTGTGTAAAGACACAAATGCCCTCAAATTTCTTTAACATCAACCAACTTTAAAAATAATTATAATAAAATCAAATCTGTAAACCAAAAATTAAACTTCTCTCATCAACCCATTCCCACCACTTGTGTTGCCATCCAACCCGTTAAGCCCTCGTCTTCTGCCGCCCAAATCCCAAATCACACCATTCGTCTCACTCCAACACACTGTGGCCAGAGAAGGGGTAGAGATTTGGCCTTTATCGTTGCTATGCGTCTTGTATTGACAGTAGGTTCTCAAGGTTGCCGGCTTGAAGGTTCAACCCAAATCACATAGTTCCTCTCGTAATTCCGCCACACTATGGTCCGAGCAGATGCAGAGGTCGTATTTGGAAGTAGAGATTGGGTCTTCATTGTCAGCCTTCGTCTTGCAACTATAGTGGTTTGCACCTTAGCATAGAAGAGGGATTGTGTAAAATTGTGGAAGAGCCGGTGCCGAACAGATCCAAATATCGATGGCACAATTGTTGGATCTAATAGCTCTCCAACAACACGTCCTCCGTCCCATGCCTAAGCATCCCCACATACGATGATGGTTAGAGTCCGTGCACGATCTTGCCACCTATCCAACTCCCCAACCACCACCCACTCCCCACGATTTCACCTCCACTCTCAACCCTCAAACCTCCTTTGTTGCCTCGCCCGACCATTTTCTTCACCAACCTCCTCTAGATCGGGCTGTTTGTATGGTCTCCGACGAGGAGGAGTTTAACAACATTGTTTCGGAAACCAAGAATCGCTAGACCAAGAACACCAAAGTTAGAGGAGCATGGGTTTTTTTCAGCTATTTTTAATTTTTGGTTTTTCAGTTTTTTGTTTTTGTTTTTAATTTTAATTTTTTAAAAATTATAAATTATGTGATTTTACTATTATGGCCCCTTAAAATTAGGTCACATGATAAGCACATGCTTGTTTATGTTGGGTTTTTGACTGATTTTGATGTAAGTCTATTAATTGCCAAGGGTTAAAGAGTTGAGGGATCATTTTGTCAAAATTTAAAAAAGAGGGACTAAAGTGTCACCTACTAAAGAGTTAAGAGACCACTAATGTAAAATACTCTAACTTTTATTACCTTTTTCTCTATATAAAGACCATTAACCAAAATCATCAGTGCTAATGGCATCCCAAGTCTTCCTTAGATCCTTTAGCCTCCTTATACTTGTTTTGGGCTATGCAGCTATAAGCAGTGTAGCTCAAAAAATACCAACAAAATATGACTCTATTTTCCTCAACAGAAGCAGTTTCCCATCTGGTTTCATGTTTGGAAGTGCTTCATCATCTTATCAGGTAACCGAGTATTAAATAAGGCCTGAATCAAGGCTAAATTTTCCACATTTTCTAATCTGAACTATATATATAGTTAATATTTTTCAATAGTTACATTTTTAATAAAGGACATATTTTGATAACAATTGATTATGTAGTGTGATAATAATTCAATCTAATTAATCATCATAATTTTTTTTACTAATCACCCAATTCATTATAACCATTTGATTCGTATTATACAGCTAACAATAACACTATTTTTACGTATCCACTGAAACTGTACTCATATAAATATGTTTTTAATTTTTATGGCCTTTTATGTACATGCATCTGATTTTGGGAGTTTGATCAGTATGAAGGTGCTGTGAAAGAAGGTGGTAAAGGACCAAGTATGTGGGATTATTTCACTCACGTACACAAAGGTTGTTTTCTTATATCTTTTTACCTGCTTTGTCTTTCTCTTTGTGTGTGTGTGTGTGTGTTTTTTTTTTTTTTAGACTAGAATATGGGGTATTCATATTCACAAATGCCCACCTGCTTTTTATCTTTTTATGTGACATATATAATCGCTAATCGCTAAGCCAATGTGATACACAGCTCATTTTTAAACGCCACTGATTTATGTATAAATAGTACTTCCTGCTTCGGTTTTCTATCAGCAAGTTGCCACATGTACAGAGTTACATACCATTCAAAAAGCTAATATGGATCCGTACCTAGCTAAATGGATTTTTAAGATAACCAAAATAATAATCTAGGAAATTTTTTGAATACCTTTTTTGAAACTTTTTTTTAATAAATATCTTATATGTTTAAGAGTAATACAACTTATATAATATAAGTGGTAGTATAACATAATTTTTTTTTTAAAGTGTGCTATAAATAAACATGTAATTTTCTCTGTGAGCTTTCTATGATGGGCTACAGATATCCTATCATAATATATGTTTTTGAATGTTGATCCGGTCAAAAATCATTAAAATGAAAAAGGTATATAAATACGTCTGAATCTGATATCCTATTAATGGGTTATTTTATTCTTTAGTACCCTATCATGAAATAAAATGTAATTTTGAAACTCTTTAAGTCATGGTTTGGAACATAAAATATCCTTTTTTTACAGGCCTTCAAGTTATGAATTAATCGGACATAAGTTTTAGAATTTACAAAACATATTATCATGAGAAATAAATTAGACACGTACGTGATCTCGTATCAGAACTTACGGATCCAAAGGGGTTTCTTTTAGCATATATATATATTCTTTTTTTTTTTTAATGAATAAGAAGAGACCTTCATTAAAAAGAACAGAAAAAAAGGGTCCAAAAGTTTATATCCGTATATGTATGATCTATTAAAAGAAATTTATGCGGTGCATTGCAGAAAGGATATTGGACGGGAAAAACGGGGATGTAGCAGCTGATGAGTATCACCGCTACAAGGTAAAACAATATATATATATATATATATATATTATATTATATATATATATATATTATGTACAATAATGTTTAGAAACAAGGCTTACCTTATGTTTGAGAGTTTTAAGCTAATCTTGCAGTTTGAATTGTCCAGTCATATACTAGAGTGTGAAGTACAAATACCTTACAATTTAAAGCTCTCATATGCTATAGTATTTGAACTTATTTTTAAGTTTAGACCATTTTGTCAAACATTTATCAATAAAATTAACCAAAAATACATGATTGTAAGAATCGAATAAATCATTGTGGTGAATTTATTTTGTTACTAAATTTAATTCATTATACGTTAAACAGGAAGATGTGGGGATTATGAAGGATATGAATTTGGATGCTTATAGATTCTCCATCTCATGGTCCAGGTTGTTGCCAAGTAAGTTTATTGTTTTCAATCATCGATCGTTATATATGTGTGTGTATATATATACATATATTTGTTATATTTTTCGGATAAAAGTTTATATATAGTTTATATGTTTATATATATACATGTATACAATTATTATTATGATTGCTTTGATCAGATGGAACAATAAATGGGGGTGTGAGCAAGGAAGGAATCCAGTACTACAACAATCTCATCAACGAACTCAAAGGCAAAGGTGATTATTTAACTAGTCCTCTATTATTCAAATGTCAGTAACTAATCCATTAATTAAAAAAAAAAAAAAAAACTGAGTCTGTATACTACTTTCTCCTGCATCATATTTTAATTAATAATTTTAATTAAATATGTTGCTTTCAATATAATATAGGTTTGATACCTTTTGTAACTATCTTCCATTGGGACATTCCTCAAACTCTAGAGGAAGAGTATGGTGGTTTCTTAAGCCCCCGCATTGTGTAAGTCTTTGTCACTTTAAACCAATAGCTATATCCACGTAGAAGTACTGTATCCACGTGATTTATGGCCGATATATTTTTTCTGTTTTTTTAATAAATGCACGCAGGGACCACTTTAAGGACTATGCAGAGCTTTGTTTTAAGGAGTTTGGAGACAAGGTGAAGCATTGGATCACCTTGAATGAGCCATATATGTACAGCACCGGTGGTTATGCAAGCGGGTTTTCCCCACCCGCCCGATGTTCGGCGTGGCAAAACCTGAACTGCACTGGTGGAGATTCAGGGACAGAACCATATATCGTGGCCCACAATATGCTCCTCTCTCACGCCGCTGCAGTCAAAGTATACAGGGACAAGTATCAGGTAATACATGTAATAAATTCAATGATCACAGTTTTATTGGCTAATTGAGGGAAATTAAGTTAAATCTTATTGGAGATTCAAATTATTTGATTATAAATCATATTAACGAGGGTAGCTAAAAACTTGGAGCAGGCATCTCAAAAGGGCGTTATAGGAATAACGCATGCGACCAACTGGTTTGTGCCATATTCAGATGCACATCACCATAACAATGCTGCGCAACGAGCCCTTGATTTTGCCTTTGGATGGTAAGAGAATATACTAACTAATTTTAGTACTATACATAGATAGTATTAACTATATATTTATTTATTTTCATTAATATTGTTTTCTATTGTAGGTATATGGATCCCTTGACACGTGGTTACTATCCACATACCATGCGAGTTCTTGTTGGAAAACGATTACCTAAGTTTACGAAAGAAGAATCCATGCTTGTTAAAGGGTCATTTGACTTCATAGGAATAAACTACTACACTAGTAACTATGCAGCTTATGCACCTAATCACAATAAATTACAAGTCAGCTATCTTACGGACTCCCGTACAAATCAAACAAGTATGTACATACATATATATATATAGATATATTTAGTTAATTAACTTAAATTGAATTAGCTAGGTTGTGATGAAAGATCAATGATTTCTTTTGTGATAATAAAATCTGAATTTTTGACCTATATATTATGTTCTTGTGTCAGCCGAACGGAATGGTGTACCCATTGGTCCACAGGTGCGTACATATATATATATGCACACACACTAATTATATATATATATATACATACATATATTTGAGTAGTTTTGTTGAGCACTATTATTATGAAACAGTTGGGATCTCATATAATTCTTTTTGCTTTGTAATATTAATTTTGCAGGCTACTGGTTCAAGCTGGCTCTATGTTTATCCGATTGGATTTTATGACCTTTTGAACTACACGAAGACAAAGTACAACAATCCACTAATTTACATCACGGAGAACGGTAATGAACGATTTGGTCAGACCTTCTTTTATTACTAGTTATGAGAACATAAGTACTAAAGTTCAACATATATGGTCTAGGTGTATAAGTTTGAACATAAATTTAAATAAAAATTTAAATCTTTGAAGAAAAATAATGTTGCTAAAAGACTTTAATTATAGTTCAAACCTATAAAACAAACGAAAGCTAAATTACCCAGTAATGAGTTTTCTGATTCTTACGGATTACGTATGTATGTAGGTATTAGCGAAAAGAATGATCCCACATTATCCCTTGAACAAGCCCCTAATGACACCCAAAGAATTGATTACCACTTCCGCCATCTCATTTACCTTCGGAAAGCAATCCAGTAAGTCCTAATTTATTTAACTTTCAAATATTTTTTACATGCCGATTATTTTATCTTCACTAATCGGACAAATCATAAATCCATAGCTTGATTAATTTGGATTTTTTTTTTTTTAATTTGTGCAGCGACGGGTGCAATGTGAAAGGATACTTTGCATGGTCATTGTTGGACAACTTTGAATGGGGTTCGGGTTACACTGTTCGGTTTGGCATTTACTACGTGGATTTCGACAATGGGCAGAAAAGATATCCCAAACTCTCTGCACACTGGTTTAAGAAAATTCTCCAGAAACCAACTACTACATAACTCTGATGGGCACACTAGTACTCCAAATCTTACCTTTCCACGTATCAAAAATCACGTCTTATTTTCTTATCTGGGATGGAGTCTCATTTAAATCCCAAGTCGTTTGTGTTATGTGGCTTGTCGTTTAATAACGTCTTTGTTTGCTGCTGTCTGTTGTCTGTTGTGTTGCTTTCACGGATTGTTTTGGCTTTTGTCGTTTTGAGAGTGAACTTTTTATTTGAGATCATGTCGTTTCATTATGGCTTAAGAGCCCTTGAATGTAAGGCAGACTTAATTAATTGATCAATTTTTGGGGACTAATTTCTCTGGTCTGCGCATTTTCTTCTTCTTGTGAGTTTGGAAAGAGAATATTCCACCTCCAACATATTTCTTCTCAAATTTCACTAGCAGGGATTTCTTTATAGTTCCGCATGCGTGACGTTGGTCCAAAAAATATCCATCAGATTCGAAGAACTCTAACGAAAGAAAAAAAAAAAAATCATCTTGAGATTTATGACATAGATATTAAAAAGCTTCGAATTCATGCCAGACAAACAGCAACGAAGTGTGATATAAATTTTTGGCTCCAAAGGGACGCTGGGCCCGGAGGGGCGGCTCCTTGTGTTTTTGACTCCCCAAATAATTTTTTTACACTTTTGTATCTATTTTGGCCCCTAAAATATTCAAAATTACTCTATTAATAGTCTGAAAACTTCAGTTATGTCCCAAGGTTTGATATCTAAATACACTGATGCTTGAAAACATTGGAATATTAATAAGGAAGTTTTAAAGAATTTTATTATATATCCATTTTGACTTTTTAAATATACTTATATTCATAAAATAGACCTCTAATAAATCACAAAATCAACAATGCTTCTTATAATCTTACAACTTTTGGACTCTAAACTTTAAAAAGTAAATCATATATAGTAAGTTTAATTCAGTAGGATGATAAATAAAAAAGATAAATAGATAATAAAAAAGGACAAAGTTCACAAAAATACTATTGTATTGTAATTTTCATCTAATTTCAGTTTCACAACACCCCCAAAAAAATTTTCTGGCTCCATCCCTGTAAACAATTAAGCTATTTAAAAAAATAGTTGAAACTGCATTTAA
This sequence comes from Artocarpus hirsutus, assembly GCA_946598075.1. NCBI lineage: Eukaryota > Viridiplantae > Streptophyta > Magnoliopsida > Rosales > Moraceae > Artocarpus > Artocarpus hirsutus. Next base: position 184,643 of record CAMOHE010056059.1, read on the forward strand.
ATTTTGCTATAGTATTTTTTTCATAAAATTTTAATTCAAAATTTGTATGAACTATATTATGTAACTCTAATTATGTTCCAAACACCTTAATATTAATCATTGTCGTGTAGATTGAGCTATTGTAATTGACATTACGTTGGTTCGATTGCTTATTTTGCTAAAAAACTTCCCCAAATTTTCACTAGAAAATGGTTGAAGACTCCAATTTTCCATACATGAGGGTAAGCAGTAAAATTTTCAGGTCAACGAAGTAAAAAAAAAAAGCAAAGTGAGTCAAAAGGTCAGAAAGTCACAGAGCAATTAGCTTGAGTCGGCTCCGCGTCCGGCGAAAGTTCGTCACCATCAGCATCCGGACATATAGAAGGGAAACTTAACAGGGGCTAGCCTCCATGTTCTATACAGCAAAAACTCTTGAACGTCTATTTAAATAAAGGGTTTTTTTTCCTCGTAATAATTACTAATAATTGACTATATAAAAGAAAATGTATAGCTTTCACATGCTTGCTTCCTTACTTTTCGTGTTTCTTTTTGTCTAACCAAACGTCTGTTTTGTTTTCATGCTTTTTTTTTTTTGGTTGCTTGGTGTTCCACACGAGCCACACATGCCCGTTGGGCATGAATAACAACTAGTTATATAAAAAGCAGAGTTTAATTAGTTTCCATCAACTTCTAGTCAACTTAGAATTTGGGGATAGCTTGTATGTTGCTATACATGTGTGTGTGTGTTTTCATTCTAAAGAGCAACATCACTAACTTGTGTTAGACTCTGTACATGGGCATAGCAAGTTTTTAATATATCTATCAAATCATTACACCAATATATTATTTGAGATAGATATTTGTTGTGCTGTTAAAATAATGGCGTTGTTTTTGCTTATTATATACATCCTAGTAGAGGAGTACGTGCGACAAAAAAAAAAAAAACATTTTTAGAAGAAAAATAAAAAAAAAAAGTTTCGGGACAAAAGAAAGAAAAAAAAAACGTTTCAACAAAGTTTAAAAAATGTTTTGGCTCCAAAAATTAAAAAAAAAAAGTTTCATAAGAAGAAACGACGAAACATTTCCAGTTTCGAGAGTCCTGAGAACACCGCGTAAAATTTATTCTCACTTTAAATATATATATATCTATATATATTAAAGATATCATTATTAGAAACTGTAGATTATACGACGATTTTAAACTATCGTGGCATGTTTCCATGATGGTTTTTAATAGTCGTGAAAAAACCATCACATAATTGTTCGTTGTGATATCAATGAGACTTTTTACAACAGTTTTTTTTAGTCATTGAATCTTTATTTTGGCAGGGTTTTAGGGTCTTGAGGTCGAGGCTACCATGACAGTTTTCAGTAAAAACCGTCATAAAACGCTTAGCTTACACGATAATTTTCAGTGAAAACCGTTGTGTAAGCTAGGCCTTATACGATGGTTTTCTTTAAAAATCATAGTGAAAAATTAGTCCGAAGCTAAAAAAAAACCCAGAATTTTTAGTTTCTTACATAATGGCTAGTCCCATATTCTAACCATTAATAAAAGGCCTTGATTATATAATCACATAATTACATTAAACTACAAAATTTTTACAAAATCATATATATTCACATTGCAAAATTATGTACTCTACACCTAGCTATATCTAAGATATATACCTACTCAAAAATTTTACCTATTCAATCCTATCCTCAAATATATCGTCACTTATATAATCTTCCTTTCTTTATAGTGTTTGTAAACCATTATCAATAAAAATTAAATCCTGCGTGTAACATAAAATAAAAAAATGCATTCAATGTTGACTCCTTGTTGGCGACACTTGTGCTTAAAATATAATGTTTGTCCACTCGATCGCCTTCTTACTCTGCTTTTCGCTTTAACTTTCTAATCATTAAGGGCCCTAGCAATTAGTCAAAATAAAAAAGAATTAATCACAATTATATAAAAATTATCAAACCATTTTTAGGGCAAATGTTGATATTTACACCTTAGTAAGTGAACTCAAAGGGTGCACCTTCAGAGTGGCTTTTTGCTTCAAAAATTACTTCTATTTTTAATCCCTCTTCCTTATCCTTCGTTTGTGAATGACGCCACCCATGGTTTGGTTATGAGGCCTTACAGGCCTGAGGAGAGTCCTCCTTCATTGGGTACTCCTTGTAGGCCTGATGAAGTTCACTTCATAGTCAGTCCCATTATTGTTTACCCAACAGTTAACATTGGCTTCATAGAACAAACCATTGGAAGCTTCCAAGGCGATATATGTCATTCCACAACCATAACTGCAATTTGCTTTCACAAGGTTTGCTAGCTCCAGAGAAGTGCCCTGAAAACAATCAATAAAAATGTCACTTTTGATCATGAGTTCATAATTGCTCTCAATCAAAATAGAACTCGAAACATCTGTCTAATTTGGTGCTCAAAATGATGTTTAATTAATCACATAATGTTGCCTCATTTGAAAATTTGAAAACTTGAAAACGTTGTTTTACTGACTTTTTTCATTCTTACTCATTCAATAATACAGTAAAATGTAATTAGTTAGACATTATTTAGTACATTCAAAATTAAACAAGTAATCTAAATTCAATATAGAATTACCTGACTTTTATTGTATTTCGAAGTGCAAAGCGTGGACTCCAGTAAATATTTGTCATTCACATCCGAGACTGGTGCAATTGAACCACAAAGAAAATGGCCAATGGGACCTATATTCCAGGCATCAACATGACATTTCTGGCAAAGGTTAAACAAAAGAGTATTCAAAAAAATAAATCAAACAAGGGAATTTTTATAGTAGAGAAGGCAATTTTCTTTGCTAGTGGAAGACAGTGTTTTTTAAGCATGGAATTAGAATTTTAAAGGTTTGATTTGCATTTGTCTAAGTTAAAAACTTGCAACTCGCGATATAGAATTACTTTAAGTTACATATCAAATTATTAAAAAATTAATCTGACTTAATAAAGCAAAATTATCTTTTTCAACGTAAAAATTGCCATCAAACAGTTTTAAAAATAGCAGGTAATCAGAACCTCATAAGCCTCTAGTTAGTCCCCCAGTTTGTGGAAGTTTTCCTTGTAAAACTCACTGTTCAAAACTTTGTCAGCATATTCTGCTCCAAATTCAACATACATATCATATACAAACCAAGAAGCATATGCATAACAAATAAACTTATAATCTCCAGATAAAAACAATATTATTATTGCATGGACTAAAGCCACTGTACTACATTGAAATTGATGTCAATGAACCCATGCAAACTAGTTAGTCCATTATAAAAATAATAAATAAATGCAAACAAGTCAAACAACAATTACCAGAGAGAGAGGGAAAAGGAAAAAAAAATGATTCAAAGTAAGAAAATATGATAGCGGCTTGGGATTTCCCTTCACGTTCACGAATTGAATTTCAACAAATGTAAAAGAAAGAAAAATATATGCTTAAATCTTGAACCAGAAAGAATGAACTTAAAGAAAACAGCACAAAATCAAAGATAACAGGAACAAAGAAAACACAAACGGCAGAAGCAAAGGTCAAGATTGCAGACGAATGAAGACATCGTCTTCGGTGAGACTTCAAGGGGCAAACTATCGGCAGACATCGTCGGCACCGGTGAGTCTCACGATCACAGATTATGGATATCGGAAAGGGAATGGGAAGGTGCAGATAGTGATCGGCCAATTATTTTTTATATAGCGTCTAGATGATTATAATCGTAGTATTAATTGGTTTTTATGCAATAGAATTTTTATTGTTTTAGAACTGGAATTAGGTTGGTTTCCTAGGGTTTTCCTTATTTTATTCTGATTTAGTTTTACTAGCTGCCCTTTTGTGGCAGATTGTAGTAAATAGGCAAAATTTCAAACCTGTGGAAGTAAATAACCTATTTACAAAGGTATAGTAAAAAATAGGTCAATTTTGCCTTTTAATAATTTGTTTTTCAATATTGCCCTTGAGTTTTTATTTTTTATTTTTTTGCACATTCTGATTTCTTTCTCTCTCTTTTGAAACCACTTTCTCGCTCCTGTCTTCTCATCTCCCTCTTTGTTGACGGCATATTCCCACCCCATGGATGATGGATTTCAAAAGCACTAGCAAATTAAATCTCCAAATGAGTAAGTTAGAGAAGTTCCAAACATTAGGGCACTAAATCATCATCAAAATATTTAGCCAATGACCACTTTCTCTCTCCAGTGTCGCGTGAGGACGACTATCTCCAGATCGCAATTTCCAACAAAAGCAAGACCAAGGCTATTTACGTCATCGGCCAAATCACGAGCCAACTGTCCCGCAGTCATGGCATCGCAACGCTGACGCCAGCACTAAAGAGAGAAAAGAGTGTGAGAGCTGAGATCGAAAGAGTTAGAGAGATTGAGCCCTGGTTGAGAGAGAAAAGATGCGTTTCTTCTAATTTTTCACTGCCAAAGTGTTTTTTGGCATTCTACTTTAGTGTAAATCTGTCTTTAAACTTAAATGGTCTATTAATTAAAGTTTTCAAACATTTACTCTATTAATTTTAATTCCTTTTTTTAATATGGTCTAAATCCCTCATTGTCCCTTATTTTGTTTTGGTTTTATTTTCCTGTTTTGTTATTTAGTTTTTTTTTTTTTTTTGGGACAAATACATTGTTCTCGAGTTTGCCTCTAAATAAATTACTCTATAATTTTTTTGTTTCCAGGGGAAGTACCTTATAATTTTAATCAGTGAATAATTAATGATTATATATTGATATTAATCATCTCAAAAAAAAAACTGATATTAATGATTATCTAAAGAATATATATTAACATTAATGTTTTTCTTTTCTTTTCTTTCTAAAATCTTTTCTTTCTTGTTTATTCTATTTTAGTCTCTGAAATCGTTCTTTTACTTTATCTTGATTCTATTTTCCACTTTTTATTCTTCTTTTTTTTTTAGTCCTATCGCTAGATTCCCTTTTATATAAACTTATAGAACCGCCATTGCCATTGATTTTGTTAATGGCAATATATTTCCATAGACAATAAGCAGTCATCTTATTAATTTGTTCTGTATAATTCTATCTTATATAATTTGTAATATATGCGTTTTTTTTTTTCTCTATTTTCGCCATGGGAATCTTGAGCCCAACAATTGTCACAAAGGACTTTTCCCAAAAAGTAAAATAAAATAAAATAAGATTGCCCTAGAGGTCGATTTCCGAAATCTCATGGAATTACTTCCGTAAGAGAGAGAGAGAGAGAGAAGAAAAAGAAATTTCATAGGATTACTAATCGCTATTTCCAATCTGTCACTAAGTCTTAATTTTTAGCATGATAATAGGTCCATTTTGGAATTTTCTTTTTTGAGGCAACCATTTTGGTTATTTTGATTTTATTTTTTGATGGAATTGTTTTGATTTTATTTAATTTAAATTACTCATTTTTTTAAAAAAAGGAGCAATTTAAGTAATTTAACTTTTATGATAAAATGTTACAGAAGGTTCAAAATTAAATTCAAAATTTAGAAGACAGCAGTATATCCTTTTCTTCCTTTCAATTTTTTAAGAGAAAATTACATGCTGTGCCATATATTTAAAAGTTGTGTTTACTTGTACCACACTAAAAAAAGTTTATACTATACTATCATTTATTTTACATATTAAGTTGTGTCACAAATGAACATATGTGGTATTTATAAAACTTAAAAATTAGGCTTAATCAAACGTAGAAAGAAATTTGTATTTCTATATGGTTGCATACATTGTCTAGCGGTAAAACACACTCGACTCTACTTAAAGCTAAAAGTGAAGGTTTGAATTCTTCACCCCAAGCTCAAAAAATATATATTTTTGTTTCTTTAACGGTAAATTATTTTGTTCTTATGGACCATTGAGCGGCAAAGTTATTTGTACAAAATAGATACATGTAAGAAAGGTTGATTTTTGCGTAGACAGTTTAATTTTGAAAATTATATAAGTTTTGTACATGTTACAATAGATCATATCAAATTTTTTCTAGGTGCTAGTATGATCACTGTATTGACAAAGAACACATTAGAAAAAAACTAGACTTAAATTCAAAAGTTTTGTTAAAAATTGTTGCGACTAAAAGTTTAACATTTTTTTAGTGGCAACATAAACTTAACTGAGCTGTTTCTATTAGAAATCCCAAAGTAGCATTTAACTATTTCATTTTCCTTTTCCATAGAATATTACACTTAAGTAATTTCAAATTGAAATGCTGTATGGAACACCTTTTCCCGTCACGCCAGGTTTTGAAAATGGTTTCAACAGCTGATATGGGATAATCCCAGCCCCATTTCTATTCTTGTAATTTGTGTCTTTATTCCTCGAATCGATGACAATTTCGAGAAGTTTCAGCCGTTCATGGAACCTTTCAAAGGCTTCCTTTATTACAGGATCGTCAGCCCAAGCCTGCTCCATCCTCTCACCAAGATACTCCTCGTCTGGGGAATGGTTCGACAATATGTCTAAAACCGCCATCACCCTCGTCGCTTGAAGTTGCGAGGGGAAGCATTTCAAAAGTGCAGCTTCAGGTTTCTTAATAAACTGTTCCCATTCCTCATCAGTGGGATCTTCAGTGGGCATATTAGTCCTGGCAATCGTAGGCCGGTTCGGGAAGTAACCTGCATAAGTATACTGACCAAAGTTCACGGCTGCATGGTAACCTGATGTAACCCACACGATTGTAGTGATGATTTCGATTAGGTCTTGGGGAGTTTTGAGGACCGGCCACCATGGTTCGTCCTTTTTGTCTGCATGGCCTACTGTTCGGATTTCGGTCCACCAAGCTTGGAGCTCTTGATCAGATTCTACAAGGCTTCGATTTGGGTAGTAGTGATTGACATAGTCAGTGACCCATTTTTTGATGATGTCCCACATGTCGAGGCCATCATTTGCATAAGGGTAGTCTTTAACTGTGAGCTTTAGGCCATGTGGAGATTTAGGATCCTCAACAGCCATCCCCCTGCAGCCAGTAGCGGAGCCAGAAAGTATTTTTCAGTGGGCCATTTCAATTACCGATAATCTGTGCTCCTTGTAATTTCCCTTCTAGTTAGTTATATATTGACTCCTATTGTGTAAAGATAATGATTGTAACATGCTTTGTAACTATTACCTGTTAATGAGATCTGCAGGCAATGCTTGTAAATCAAATTGCCATTCAAGGTCATAGGCAACAGAGCTAAGCTCGATCGAGTACTTCCCAGGTGTAAATGCAGTCTCAATTGTGCCCTCTGCGTTGATAAGTGCTTCCCTAGCAAGAGCATTGATCTCCATGGTATACCGAAAATGAGGCCGCAACAGTCTATATATTGGGTGCATCACACTAAGTTGCCTATTTGCGGCAATTACATAAGGCTCGGTAACACTGTGTGTTTTTAGCCTGTAAAAATCAACAAGAAATTCTCAATCAAATCATGCCTAATTACGATCAATTAAACATTAAAAAAGAAGAAATAAGACTAAAGAAATTAACTTATAGCAAATATATATATATATATATATATTACCAGTGACTAACAAGTTGGTGATAGCCTGAATCATGGGCAAGAACATGAGCTTTGGCAATTCTCCATAGCCAAACTTCTGTGGAATGCCAACTGGGTGCGAAAACTTGTCTCCACAGGGGATTTCCATCATGAGGGGGCCGAGTTAGCTCGATAGCCAATGGTCTCAATGTGCCATCTGGGTTTAGGAAAAAGAGTGTCCTTGATCCGTACAACGTTGTGCCTTTAAGCTCTCTTACTTTGTGAACAAACGGTACGAGGAGGTCATGGTAGTCTAACACGAACAGCTTCTTTCTCTCAATTGCCTGCGTCGCTCATTTTATTGTGTGAGATGATTAATTATTAGTTATATATGTATCAACTCTTATCTTAACGTTGCTAGAACAGTCATCTTATGATGATCATATAAATATTGATTACCTCATCAAGGCTCATGACTCCACCGATTTCTTGATTTATCATTTCTTCTGTGATTGCTGATTCTTGCGGACCGTGTATCACAGGGTCAAGTTTGCTCTTAATAGGCCATTCCTGTACATTATGGTATTTATCAAGATTTCGAGTACTACCATATAGCAAAGGTAACTTTGAACTTATATTAATGCGTGCAAAAACTAATTTTGACATAAAGTTTCTACAAATAATAAGCAAAAAATTAAAAAAAAAAAAAAAAAAAGGTCAATACATGCAGAAGTAATAATGGCCAATTAACGCAGGTAAGATTATGTCATACGAATGTTTAGAATTTGGCTGTTGAACAATACTTTTTCTTAATTCATTATTTATTAATGTTAGATAAGAGGTACGGTATAATTTCATTTCTTTCTGGGTATATCTACTGATAATGTATGTTTTCAAATCATTAAATCTAATCAAATTTCTTTTTATACTAATCTGACGATTAAAAAACAGAAACATACTAAAAAGTTATTTTTTTTTAGTACCTACCGGAGAAATCTTCTTTTATTTATCTACAATGCAAGTTAAGTGTGTGTGTTTCAAAAATACATATGCCTACGTACGTACCGTGACCAACCGTATACAACAAGGATTGAGCCCTGCAAGAGTTTGCCTCGCAAATTCGTCATCCCTAAACCAGAAAAACTTATCTCCTGCATGTATACAATTCAATATTCACCGTGTGTTTAAAATTCAAGAAGAAAAAAAAAAGATATGTAGTAGAAGTATATCTATGTAGAAGAATGAGCGTGATGATAGAATAGATCTAATTTGTTTATGTCATACTGTTGACTGTTTCAGGAGGCTCAAAACGCAAGACGTCTTTCCCAGAATCCTTGATGGTTTTGATGACGCGAGGCAAGACTTTTTGCAAAAAGCCTTCGGTGCCGATGGAAGGCAGGTCAACTCCGTGGCTGAAGAGAGCGTCGATGGCGGTGAATTTAGGGAAGCCAAGGTCTTTGTCGGCCATGATGGTCGCAAGAGATGGTGACAATGCATGTAACACAGAGTATAATGTCTTGGCTGAAAATGTTAACTGCTTTATCTCAGAGAAGCATTCATCTCGGGGTACATAGAACCTTTTACTCCTCTTCTCCGACGATGGATCTGCAATATTATTGTAGTTTTTCAATTGTCAATAAATGTTACCTTTTTTTTTTCACAAATATTATAACTGAGTTTATAATCATGTCTCCATTTTTTTTTTTCTCTTCGATTATTTCTATCAAGTTAATTTTTTTAGAATAAATTTTTGAGTAGTTCTTGATTTCTTTTTCCCTTGTAATTAATTCTAATTTTGTCGCATAAATAGGAATCTGTGAATTGAAAAAGGAATCTGACTCTTGTGTCTCCTTATTTATGTCCCCTTTATGCCTATCCAATAATATCATGCTACGTCAATTAAAATGTTATATTAATTAAAATATTATATCATTAATTATGTTAGTTACAATATTTTAATTGCCGTAAAATGATACAATTAAGGGACAGATAAAGGGACATGAAAAAAGAGACAATAAACTAAATTCTTGAAAAAGTACCCTTTGGTATTTAATTACTAGTAAGTATTTATTATGGACCATGGTGTCAGCTTTTTCAATTTAGATGATGTAAAAATTAGTATTATAATGACATAGCTAATGAAAATAAGAAATTAAGATTATGATAAATACCTAGTAATTATGGTTAGTTTTAAAAACATCTAAGAATTTTATTGAATTTTAATTTCAACTTAGAGTACTATAATTTTTAAATTGGTTGTTTACTTTCTTGGAGCTTGTCAGAATTCAAGCTCGATCGAGCTCAAAACCTAATCTTAGCGATCGGTTTAAAAAACCCAAGTCTCAAAGAAATAAATAAACTAAAGAATGAGAGAAATATAGTAAATTGGAGAAGGGAATAGAAATTGATAGCACGAATTTTTGGTATGGAAATTAATATCTAAGTTTACATAAAACAATTCAAAAAATCTCTTCTCCTCCCATTAACTATTCTGCTGTAGTCATTGTTATTTACTATTAAAAGTTTCTAATAAATGTTATTTGATGACAAAACTTGTTATATTTACTAAATTATTTGATTTCAAACTATGTTACTTATTACAATTGTTTTCAACGTTCGGTCATTTCAATTCAGTTTTTGTAAATATAAAATTTAAAGTCACATAATCCCTGATCTCCATTGTTTGTATATAAAGCTTGAAAGCTTAAACCTGAACCCTCAAAAAAGTTGAACTTTTGCAAGCCGATTACATCCCTATTTTTCTAAATACAAGCAGGGGAGAGAGCGACAATTAAAAAGATTAACTATTGAGAGCATATTTCTAAACTATAAAATCTCTACAAAACAGAAATAATAGGGAATGTCATTTTCCAAAATAATCATAGTAAACAATAGGTTTTAAAAATATTTATAGCAAATGATAAATTTATGGTGTAATTAATTTATTTACAACTTTATTTATAATGTAAATACTTTTTATTTACAAAATAAATAGATTTATGATGTAAGTAATGTATTTATCTTTTATTTATAATGTAAATATTTATTAGTAATTAAGTTATTAATTTACATCATAAATCTGCTATATTGAAAAATTTTTAAAAAACTGACATTTATTTTATATGAGTTTAAAAGAATAATTTTAATCATTAGATAGGTATATTTGTAAATAAGAAAAAAGTTTTTATATATTATAGTTTTTAAATAAAGATGTTAATGGCAACTGTTCCCTCGGTTGGTGTGGTATTCTCCCTATAAAAAGGATCGCTTTGCCTTTATGAAATCGATAACGATGTGTCCCTGAAAAGAATGCTGAAAACAAAGACTTCCCTTTCATTGTGCACTGCGAGGCCAATTTTTTTCAGGTCATCGAATTTCTCAGAATTGGGACCAAGCATGAAGCAAACGAATCTAATTGGATTCTGTCTGGCTGTACGTTAACAATATTATCAAAAAAGTGACGACTCATGAAAGTAACGACAAAGTTTGAAAAGCATATTAAGCGAGAATTGAATCCTTAATTTGCAGCCAGGAATACCGTTGAGTACCGACAAGCTATTTATTGCAAGCCTTATCTTTGGAGTAAGAAGACAGTTGTTTTGCTATCATGACCTTTGGAGTTCAAAAACTTTTCTTATCTTTAATTCGGACCACGTGATTCAGAAATTTGTGTCGTTTTCACATGTGAATTGTCAGAGAGCAAGAAGACAAAATAAGGAAAAGGCAGGGCATGACAAAACGATTGCAAGGCAGGACAAATCGGTTGCTGCATTAATGTTATTGTAGAAACGGGAAACACGAGTGAGGTTACGTTTTTTTAAAAAAAAAAAAAAAAAATTCTGAACAATTTCTTTGAGAAAAATATTTTCCAGAAGGAAATCATTCCATTATATCACGTGCAGTTTAAGACCAAAAAAATGGGCAGGGAGGAAGGTGTGATGTAAGTAAAAAAAAAAAACTTAAAATTTTAAAGGATAAAATATAAATTTTATATAATTTAATATACAAAATTTAAAAAAAAGGTCAAACGGCCGTCCAGCCGCATTTGTGGGTGGCTTGATAATCCCCGCTTTGTAATCATGTGACACAAAACAAAAAATTAAGCAGTTTATTTTCTTAGTTAAATTATTAGGAAACAATTAATGACTATCTTGACATAATTAATATAAGATTGAATCAGTTTTCCTCTTGCTAAAATCAAGAAAATGAAAAAATGCCTAAGGATAATAATTGAAATGATATACACACAGATACACATATATGTGTATGTATTGTATATGTTATGTTGTCCTGTATATAATAAGGATATGACCTCACCTGATTCACAACGTGGGCGCCCAGTCCTGCAGCGCCTAGGATATGGGCGGTCTTTGCCACCGAGGACAGGTCTTTGGAGGTTCCAACTTTTTTCAGGGTCACCAATATCATTGTACGCATCATAATCGTATATCCTCTCAAAATGCTTACGCTCTCCTTGCCCATCACCTCGCAAATTCTCAAGTTCTTTTCCTCTTAGCCTTCTCAATCCGCTGGGAGTTTGTGATGGCAAATATGACTGCAATGTTATATGCTCCCTAAGATTACATTAATTTGCAGTACACTATAACCTACTTGGTTCAACTTAGAAAATAGTACGCAAATTGGCATGTCTAATCACAATAGTGTATGTAGAAAAGATAATATCCAAGTACGTACGTAGACAGTGAATTATAAAATAAAAAGAGGCAATTTTGCACGCACGTAAATTAAAGATAAAAGAAAAATTAATAATTACAGACCTTGAAGATTGGACCTATTTTTCTTCGTTCAAAACGAAGAGGATAGCCCATGTAAATTTGTCACGGATATTGAAATTTTTTATCATATGTTAGCATATAATTTTCAAATGAATGTCATCAACATATATCCTAAAATCGGTTCAGATTTTATGAAGAGATTAGTTCAGATTTTATTATCTCTTTATGTTAATTTATGTTATATTTAAGTCAGTCCAAATGTCAATTTTGATGCCCTATTTAAATTTTGTACTTTAAATTACCAACTTCGGTTCAAATAACCACACTTCAAACCCGTAAATTAACCGGCCATAAAAAGTTCAGGTGATTTAATAATTAAGATGTCAAAATTGATAGTTACTTTTAGGTTGTTGGAGAGAAAAGTTTGAACTCGTGGTTTAAAATTTGTAACTTACTTTTACTTTATGCTATAACGTATATATAAAAACTTTGCTTTGTTCAGAGTTCCAACACTCCTCTTAAACACCCTATACATATACAAGTACTGACCTTGGAGGTGAAAAACACTCTTTTCTCAGGATTGTCAAACTTGGAGTGAACCCATGAACCACAGATAACATTGACAGGACCATTAGGGAGGCCATCGAGGACAATGTCCGCGAGATACATCTCCTTGTGGTGCTCATTCTCTACTGAAATTGCTCCAATCTCTCCAAAATCAATTGGAACTTCAAAACTTGTCTCATACTTTATCCCGTCTTCTTTGTTTCCAATCTTGTGGGCATATGCTGGAATTGTCTCCTTCTCTTGTCCCGTTTCTACAAATTAATTAATTATTTATAAAAAGGCAGCTCATGAATTGATAATTCGCAACTTTTTAAAGAATATAGAATTAATAATCTTTTATGAAGCTATATATCACTATAACGTATGTACTTGGTGTCTAAAAACTATTAAATCAGAATTATGAATTTATCACAAAAGCTATGATTTGGAGACAGTCGTTAAAAGGAAACGTAAAAGTTTTCCACTTTAGGAGAAAAATTATTTCTTGTCTCTAATAACTTTTCCCTTGATTGACAAATAAAATCCAACGAAAATATTGTATTCCCAAACTTTGATGTCCAAAACTATAAATTTTTGGACTGACAAAAAATAGACATAAAAATCATATAAATGTTCTTAACACCGCAAGTACACATATGCATCTAAGAGAGAAAAGAAGGCACGCAAAGAAGAAAAAAAAAATGACAAAGTTATGCATCACAATACTCGAGTTATATGTGTGTGTGTGTGTTTGCCTCTTCAGTGTAATAATATGGATTATAATATAGCTTACTGGAATCAAGCTCGGCACTAACAAGCTCCAGCAGGAGCGATTTGCCAAGCAAGTCCTGAAGGTCATCAAGGCCTCGGTCTATCCCAAGGTTTTTGAAGAACCCTGTTACAGTTGGCTGCACCGTCACCACTGCCTTAACGGTAACGGTTTCTATCTCATGATCATGATCAGACGACGAAGACTCTTCTTTATATTGTTCAGTACTACTAGTACTTGCAACGGCTTTTATGGTGCCGGAACTAGTTAAGCGAATCCGTCGACCGGCTTCATGTCGTGTTTTCGATAACGAATCAGGCCTCGAAAGCACGAAAGGGTTTCGCAGTAAATGGTGGAAGATGATTTGGAAAGAGCTTTTTGATGAGTTTCCAACTTGATGATAAGGCTTCAACATCATATTTTGATCTCTAGTGAAGCAGTGCGCATGAACGAAAGGATATCAAAAGTAGTGTATTATATATGTATCTATAATATGTATATATTAGGAGTGTGGTTTTATTGGGTACATTTTTATAGGGATTGCTATTATTAACCGTATGATGTATGATATGATTTAGAAAGTTTTTAGTAATTAAGAAGATTAAATTTTTTTTACATTATAAGGTTGTGTACGGTCTGGTCCAATCTTAAACTAGAAAGTTTTTAGGATCGGACCATTTTGACAGTTTAGTAAAATTTTAGACCGGACCAGATTGTTTTAGAATGGTTTAGTTCTGTTTGAACCATAGTTTGGAACTTTTTTGTAGTGATTTTTGTGATTTTTTAAACTAGATTTTATACTTCTAAAATTCTAAATATATAAACCATAAAAAAATTTAAAAAGAAAAAGAAAAAACAAGCAATGAAAAACAAACACAACATAAAACATCCAAAGCAAAATATAAATAATATAGTAATCCAAAATGTGTGTGTGGCTAAAGCGTAAAGTGAAAAGTCATGGAAAAAAGAGGACTAGGGTTTTGATAAAACTGTGTCATTTTTAACTAAGAAACCTTTTTTCTTTTTTGAATGGGAAAGGTATTTTCAAATATTTAATATTTATTATTATATAGATACACAAGCGGTTTGGTCTTGTCTGAATTACTAGTTATAAATTTCCAAACCAGACCGAACCGTTTAAAAAACGATTTCAAATTAGACCAGACTATTTTTTAACAATTTGATCATTGGCTGACTGGTCCAGTCCAATAGTTTGTCTATTTTTCAATATAACCCTATTACGTTATATCATCAATATTGTTGTTAAAATATACTTTTATTAAAAATACAACCATTAGAAAGAAATACATATATATGTTGACAAGTCGATCAATAAAATATTATATTTTGCTCGTGTCCTGACCATATATACCAATAAATAAAGTTGTGATATCAAAATGCTTGCCAACACTTGACCAAAAGAAAATGATATGACCTCTCACTTTTAGTCACAAAAGTGTTTAGAAAAATTTTTAGTCACAACATTAATGTGCATTTAAGATGTTTGGCAAAGTGAGTTAGAAGTCATGAGTCTAACTTAAATAGTAAAAAGCTTTCACATGCTATAGTAAAAACAAAAAGTTGGTGTAACGTAAAGTTCAATGTTTTTAACCAAAATTAGTCCTAAACATGATTCTAACTCATTTTGCCAAACATCATATACTTATTATACCCTTCAAACTCACGTATTCTTTATTTATTTTCAATTCAAGATAATTTAAAAGTTTTTATGTTTAAAGACCTTAAGTTTTTAAAAAATTAATGCCATCCAATCTAGTAGTAGCAAACACAAGACAATGTTTAAATGGCTAGTATAATCTAACAAATCCTTACTCCTACATTATATACAAACCTATATTGTGTTTGTAAAACTTTTTATACTTTGTCATGGCTTTAGTTATTAAAGTATTTTATATTTTAACCCAATTTTTGTTATGGACTAAAACTTTTGGCTATGGTGACCAAAAACATTTATAACTAAAATCCCATGGCTAAAAGTTTTGGTCTTAACATATTCTTGTAACTAAAAGTTTTGCTAAAAATTGTTGTGACTAAAAGTTTAGTTTGTTATAGTGATGGCATAAATCATAAGACTTTTTTCTAGTTAACGAATCTATTAGTCAACATGCTAACAATATGTATATATATATATATATATATTGTTGGAGATATTATAATATGTTCTCTAACATGTTTGAGATCAAAAGATCACATTGAAATGGTTAGAAAACATAATTTCAATGTGTTTTGTGCATACACAGAACACCGTAGTGCTCAAACTTGAGGCCACGGCACCAGAACAAGAATCAACATTTTTGGAGGCAATATGTCAAGCACCGAGCGCCTTAGCACTAAGCCAAGGCAGCTCCGGCACCCATCGGTCTTCCATGAGACAAAATAGGTGCAATGCACCTAGTGCCAGTGCCACGGTGTTCTCCTGAGTTGATGTGTGATTATTTTTTATGTCTTTTAAATAGTTTTGAACCAGTATATTTATTGGTTATATACTTTTATACAAACCTAAACATCTATTAACAATGAAAACATTCATTATAATAGATGTGTTGATACACAAATAAACACCTTTACAAACCTTTGCATTTAAAGAGGTACCTTTGTGTAAAGGTTGTATGAATTGATTAGATTACGTCCGTTTATAAAATGACACCCCTGTTTTTATAAACTCTAAAATTATTATAAAATTCATATCTTGTTCTAAAACGCAATATTGTTGGTAAATACAGTATTCAAGTGTTTGCTGTATCTGGAGGGTAATTTACCACAAAAAATCTCTAGCAAACTTGAATAAAACCTTTAAAGAAAGTGTTTTATATACGCCTTAAACACATTCTGTTTTCAGAAAATTCTTAGCCTCCTTTTCACTACTCTCACAAAATACATCAACAATCTTAAAGGTTTTATTCTATTATGATGGAGGCTGAAAAGAACGTAGCATCTTTCCTCATCCCAAATGTCCAAATTGACTGTTTTGATGGCACTAACTTCACTCACTACAAGAGGAAGTTATTCTTTTTACTCACAGTGCTCAAGATCACTTATGTGCTTGATTCAAAGGCAGAGCCACTCCCGGAGCCAAAGAAGGACGATTCTAAAGCCATTAAAGCTGCTAGAAAGAAAAAAGAAGATGATGAAGTTATGTGTTGACGACACATTCTCAACACCTTCTCCGATCATCTCTATAATCTCTATCATATCATGGAGTCTCTAATGAAGATATGGAATGCTCTTGAATACAAGTCCAAGTCCAACAACGAAGTTACAGATATATTCTTTATTTTTAAATTTTTGGAATTTTCTATGCTTGACTTCAAGTCTATTCTAGATCAAATATATGGATTACAAGTCATCTTTATAAAACTCAAAGAGTTGAAGGTTAAGATTTTTGAATCATGTCTAGTGGAGGTTATTATTGCTAATTACCCTAATCTTGGAATGGTTATAGAATGAAATTCATCTGTAGGAGGGATCATATAAGTCCAAAAGAGTTGCAAGAACACTTTAGGATCGAAGAGGAGACCAAGTCTAGTCATCCAAAGGGAAAACTTTTGGACCATTCTAAAGTTAATGTGGCTGAAACTAGTAAGTTTCAAAAGAACTTCAAGAATATCAATGACAAAAAACACAAAAGGTCCGATAATGACTTGAAAAAGTTTCCCGAATATTGTATATTTTGTGGGAAAAAGGACCATCATCAAAGTAAGTGCAGGTACAAAGAGAAAAAGGAAGAAGTGAACTCTAACAAAGCTAATGTTGTTGAAGAGAAATCTGAATAGAGTTATGCTATAGTCTTGGAGGTGTAAATTAGCATGATTATTGAAACCAACATGATTGCCCTTCATGTTTGCAATAATAAGAGTATGTTCTTATCATATGCAGTGCAAAAAAAAGGACAAATGGTTCTCATGGGGAATCATGATGCAACGATGGTTGTCAGGAAAGGAATAATGGAGATCAACTTTACTTCCGAGAAGAAAGTGACCTTAAACAAAGTCTTCCATGTTCCAGATATTAGGAAAAATCTTGTATATACTAGTCCTAGATGTAAGAATAGTCTAAAGATTGTACTTAAGGGTAATACATGTATAGTATCTAAGAATGGGTTATTTGTAAGAAAAGTGTATTCTTGTGATGGCATGTACAAGCTTAGCATTAATAATAATAAAATTAAGTTTTGCTTATATGTTTGATTCTTTTCATATTTAACATGCATGTTTAGTACAATTAAATTTTAGATATTTGAAATGCATGTCTAAACATAGTTTGATTAATTGCAAAGAAGAAAAACATGATAAGTGTGAGATTTATATACAAGTAAAATTGACTAAAAAATCCTTTCCTAATGCCGAAAGAAAAACTCAAATATTGGATTTGATTCATACCGATATTTGTGAGTATAATGGAATTTTAACAAGAGGAGGAAGAACATACTTTATTACTTTTATTAATGATTGTTCTAGATACATGAATGAGTACTTAATTAGACAAAAGATGAAGACTTCGATAAGTTTAAACTTTTCAAGGCCAAAGTTAAGAACCAAAAAGCTAAAAAAAAAAAATCAAAATGGATGGAAGTAATAGAAATGGTGAATACTTTTATAATGAGTTTAATGCCTTTTATGAAGAACATGGTATTATTCACTAAAAGTCAGCTCCTTTTACTCTTCAACAAAATGGTTTGACTAAAAAAGAATAGGATTTTTACCAACATGATTAACTCTATGCTTTCTAATGTTGAATTGCCTAATCTTGTAAAGGGAAGCTTTACTTACTGTATATCATGTTCATAATAGGATAACATCTATGAAAATATAAGTCTCTCCATATAAAATATAGAAAGAAAGGAAACCAAACTTGATGTATTTAAGGGTGTAAAGCTGCTTAGCTGTCACGACCTCAATCGTGACCTCTAAATATATTAAAATACTAGAATATAATATTAAAATTTGCAAAATTTAAAGATATATAAAAAACAATATCCATAAAATAGAAAACGATTTAATACTTCAAAGGAAAATAATTTAGCATTAACAATTATGTGGAAAATATCTTGGAATATTAAATTCATAATAATTCTTTAAGTTACAACAAACAACCAGCAAAACAAACCACATCAAGTTTAGAAATTATACATTCATAATTACCCAAAATACACAGCTCGGGCCATATGCACACACAATCCCAAAGCAGCTGCAATCACGTCCTCACTCAAGATACAAGCCTTAGGCTCCATTTGAAGTTCCTGTAACACATAACTTAATAACAGGAGTGATAAACTTAGTAAGTAAAGTTTTTTGCTCACCAAATAATATTTCAAATCTCATAAATGCATGAAAGTATTTTTAATAATACAATATTATTCAGGTCTAGGCTTTAGTGTAGGCTTTATCATTTTTTATAGGCACAATGATAATATAAGGGCACTAATCACCTTGTGTGAACTAATCTCCCGAATTACATAAAGGTATTAATCACTCTGCGGAAACTAATCTCCCGAAATAACAACATAAGGGGCACTAATCACCTCGTGCCCGTCACCTCATGAACCACAACACTAAGCCATTTAAAAACGTCATGAATTCAAAAACATAACTTCCACAATAATAATATCATGTGTTTTCAAGGTAATCACATACATACATACATATATATATATATATCATTTCTTAAATATCCAAATCATTGGAAATGTCCAAAGGATAAATCATGTATCAAAATATCCAAAATACTGAAAACACATACAATTTCATCATGTGTTACAAGTGAACACTTTACTTACAAATTATCCATACATATCATCAAATTAAATTTCATAACTTTTGGATCATTATAAGTATAATTTTCACATCTTCTAATATACCACATCGTTTTTGAAAAAATATCATAGGCAATCATCAGTCTATTAATTTTTAAAAATCATACAAAATTCAAACGGTTTTGAAATAGTTATACAGAATACTACATGTCCAAACCTATTAATAAATTTAATTTTATAAATTTCTAGTCATTAGAAGTACTAGTTTCATATTTTACAAGTCAAAGAACTACTGTTGAAATAATATTATGGATAGTGAGCAACCGTTTTTGGAAAAACATCACAAGCAATCATTAGTCTATTAATTTTTAAAAATCATAGAAAATTCGAATGGTTCTGAAATATTTATATAGAATACTACACATCCAAACCTATTAATATATTTCATTTTATAAATTTCCAGTCATTAGAAGTACTAGTTTCACATTTTACAAGTCACAGAACTGCTGTTGAAATAATACTACGGACAATGAGCAATCAATAAATTTTGTAAAATCATAAAAAATGATAATGACTCTGAAATTTTTACACAATATACTATACATCCATAAGTATTATTAGATTCAATTTCATTGTATTTAGAGCAATATAACTATTTTTTTTCATGTTCTCGAAATCATCTTACAAAACTATTTCTAGAATATACCACAGGCAGTCAAATTAGTTTTTATGGAAATATGTCACCATAAAAAATACTTGGAGGTATCACTAGTGTTAAGTATCACAACTAATTGAAGGTGGACCTTATCATGAGTCTCATGCTGCGTGCCATCTTCCACCACCAGTGTTTGTTCTGTCGTTTTAGCAGAAGCATATAATTTTCTTTTGTGGTTTTGGTACTTTTGGGCCTCCCTACCCTAACTTTACGTGGTGTTTGGAAGGTGGTGGGAACCGTTGGTTAGAATCACTTTTATTGTAGCATGTGAAAGCTTTACACTGTAGCATTTTTTTAAATTATTACTGTAGCATGTGAGAGCTTTACACTGTTTATAACTGAGTTTGTGGTAAGAACCACGGTTTCTACCACTATGTCAAACATGGGGTAATTTTTTATTTCAGTAAATTGTCCCTAAAGTGAATGAAACATCGTTCTGTATTCCGAATTTACGTAGGTGTTAAGACTTGCAAAGGAAAGAACATGAGAAATGATGTGCATCAGCAACGTTCATCATCGATAGAGTATTTTGCAATAACCAACTAAATTTAAGGATTGATTTGTTAAAATTAAAAGTCTAGAGAGCGACTTCACTAAAAAGGAGAACAGGACCAATTAAATCGTTGATTTTTAGAGTACCAAATATAATTTTCATTTTTCTTTTTTTTTTTAAAGAAAATGTGAATATTCACGTAGAATTAGAAATTCGAATCCCACCATACTCAAAAGTAAGAGACGAAAATAAGTCATTTTCATGCATCAAAAATCAAACTTGTGGGTCCAACTCATCCCATCATCAGATACTGACATTTGTTTTCTTTCTCAAATATTAATTAACCAACCAGTGTGTCCAACTCCTCCCATCATCAGATACTGACATTGGTTTTCTTTCTCTAATATCAATTAGGTTCCTTCTCTCGAGATATTACAGAAAATATTGGACCGGTTAAAATACCTGTATGTAGAGGATGCTTTCAAGGCACTAGTGAAGTGCCGTCAACTCAAGATGGTTATGTTCAAGAAATAAGTTTTTCATTTGTTATTGGCAAATTAATTATGATTATAACATCAGTTTTGGATAGCCTATTTCACATTAGCTGTTTTTATTTAACTTTTTCAATTAAAACAATATAAAGCTTTTATATGCTACAATAAAAATAAAAAAAATTACTACAGTATAAAGTTTTCACATACTACAATGTTTATAGTTCTAACCACCATACCAAATACTCTGAAA
The DNA here is from genome assembly GCA_946598075.1 of Artocarpus hirsutus. Taxonomy (NCBI): domain Eukaryota; kingdom Viridiplantae; phylum Streptophyta; class Magnoliopsida; order Rosales; family Moraceae; genus Artocarpus; species Artocarpus hirsutus. The sequence continues at coordinate 205,864 of CAMOHE010056059.1, forward strand.
ATTAATATACTTCTGCTCCAAAATATCTAGTATTAATTTGACTAAATTTGATTGTCAATGCAGATGGCAACAATTAATTATATGTATTTATATATACAACTTGGAGCAATCTTATTTAACCTTATAGGTTATATTACCATTACTTATAAATAATAAGACTTAGTCTAAAAAATACATTATATACTAAACAAAGGTTCATAATTTTGTGAATAAGAAAGTATAAACGTGAAGATAAAAAGGATTTTTCATAAAAAAATAGCGATTGATTAAACCCTAGACCTCAAACCACCAACTTCTGTATTTTGCAATCACACAATTAATTATTACTCTTAGCAGTAGCGCCAAGCTTTTTGCTATATGCTCAAGATAAGAATCCTAAACCTTTTAAAATTTTTGGATTCACATTTAATATGAAATTCTCGTTTCCAAAAACCAAATTATAATTATTCATACTATAAGTACTATTATATACTCAAATTCTAGGATTAATTAAATGCTCACTTTAACAAATAGGGTGTTTAATATAGTAGTATGAATTATTGATTAGAACTGTTTTGACTGTAGTATATAATTATAACAATATTTTTTATTTTATTATAACATATAAAGTTTTATATTATTTATAACTGAGAAGTTAATTAAGATTGTCTTTGTGAAATGGCCTAAAAAAATGGATATCCTTGCCGGTCCAATAAAATTCTAATCAATACTCGTTTCAAAACAACAACATCGTGTAGTTGTGCAAAATTAATCAGACTGTGCGTCAGTCAAGTTGATGATCAATCAAACAAACACGTACGCACAAATTTCTCTGCACTGTGGGTTCCGCAGTTTTGCGTATCATAACCGGATCATTTCCTCCTGTCAATTTCGTGAATGTCTTATTGGAGCCAAAACCACAACTTTGAAATTAATCACATGGATCAGTAATGGACCACATTGCCGTATATGAACTAAGAATAATAATGGCCAGAGGGACAATGTTTCAATCAAAAAAAAAAAAAAGCAGGGACCACGTGCGTGCTAAGTTAATTTCATGTCTGGAGTACTGGAGCTTTCATTATCAATATAAAGATATACGGCCAATCAAAGAAAAGGTTTTTACGCGTGTCTACGCTTCGATGTTATGTTTTGGACACGTAATCTTCAATTATGTCCACATATACACACAGAGATACCGAATCAATTTATATCTTTCATTTTGGAAGTAGAAATAAATACAGAAGTCTAGCTCCGCTCTTGAATCAATGTTTTTTTGCACAGTTGGTCCTATAATATGAGAGTACTGTTCTTTTATTTTATTTTTTTAGTAAAAGAACGACTAGTGTTGTTTTCACGCCTCCACTCAACAAGTGCCGTCTCAAAAAAATAAGTGTTTGACAGGCAAGTTTGCAAAATTGTATGCAAAATTTAAAAGTCGAAAAATCTTGTCACAAATCCATGGTCCATAGGAGTACAATGACAGTCACGCGGTGGTTGAAAATACAATTCAACGAACAGCTAGGCTATATAGTAGACCTTTTAAGAAGAAAGGGTATAGGGTAGACTCTAGTGGTCCAGTAGTACTTTTTGCGTCTCAGATTCTAGTTGAACGTGAAACTTGATATTTTGAGAATATTTTGTGGAACTTTTTTCTGTTTTTTTTTTTTTTTTTTATGATGATAATTTTTTTACCATTTTTTTTTGGAGGATTTTTCTACCACAGTTATACTTTTTTTTTTTTTATTTCGTATGCATTTTTTTTTAGTCACATGAGAACTTTATATTGTAGTAATTTTTTTATTATTATCGTAACAATTTTTTTAATGTTATTTTTTATTAGAAGGGTGGTGGGAACCACTTTTATTGTAGCATATGAAAGCTTTAAACTGTAGTAATTTTTTTTATTGTTATTGTAGCATGTAAGAGCTTTACACTGTTTATAATTAAGTTTATGTAGAAACTATAGTTCCCACAACTTAGCCAAATAGCCACTTACATGGTGATACTTTCTTCAATTTTTAACTATAGTGACATTATAACTTTTAAATAGTGACAAAGTCTTAAATCCGCATATTAAACCAATATGATATTTTTAACAATTTTCGCTTATCAATATAATATTATTTATAATATCGTGTTACATTTAATTCGCTTAATTGTAACTTTCGATGTTGCAAGTATTACAATATATTTATTAATTAGTGTTATGATAAAGTAAATTAAGTATTATACACACATACAAACAATGCTATGCTATATTAATGAAAAAAAAAGGGTATAAGTGTTTGTCTACACTGTATCATAAAAAGTACGGGGATAACAAGTGATTAAAAAACCCTTGCACATCAAAAGCAAGGCTGGAACTAAGAGCACTTGTTTCCAACGACTCTTGAGCAACATTAGCTCAACGATGATGCATGAATTTTCTCGGGAAATAATGATATCTTTCAAATTAAAGCCCTTATCCTTGACTATGAGAATTTTGTTTCGACCATGAAATTTTTTATTATCTTTTTGAATGAGATTCCGACTATGAAACTTGAAACTTCCTTTTTCGTGCTCTCCCTTGAAAATTTGTTCAAACCTCAAACACCAAATTTCTTATTATAAAATTAAACACTCTTATAATTATAACTTTTTACGCACTAAAAAAACTCACTTAAAAATATTTGATTCTTCACTTCTTTACCCTCAGAAGCCTTTTGCTTTTTCGCTTTCTTTGTTTTTTCTTTCTTTCTTCGATGCTATGCCCAAAGATCTCATGGGTATTTACACTTGATTTCAATCATTCTCCACCACACAAAATAGATAAACATTTTAAACTACAACCACATGAAGTGCTATGACTTAACTAATACAAAAGCCACACACTTAAAAGCAGTACAACTAATCCTTCACGATATGCAAATAATTCAAAAAACTAGAAGGTTCTCAGTGGTGGGTCTTGGGCTTTGGGCTTTAGACTTGGGCTTCATAAGACATATTTATTATTCAACACCCCTTTAAACTTTTTTTGTGATTCCAAGCGCGCTTCTCAACATGACAAATTTATTATTCAACACCCCTGTAAACTTATTTTATGATTCCAAGCGCACTTCTCAACATGACAAAGTCTTCTGCTTTAGTGGTGCAACTTGGTCATGAGACTTCATGTACTTTAATCTCACATCCTTTCCTATGATGCATTCTCTTATCTAGTGATATCAAGTGTCGATGTGTTCACTTCAATCATGGAAAGCTAGATTCTTTGCTAATACGATTGCTGACTTGTTGTCAACAAAAATCTCTATAGGCTCTTCTTGTGGCACAGTTAATCCTTTCAACAAATTTTGAAGCCATATTGCATGACAGGTGCATGTGGTAGCAGCAACATACTCAGCTTCACATGTTGAAAGTGTGACAATCGGCTACTTCTTTGACATATAAGTGAATATAGTGTCACTTATGAAACTGTGAACCCTGTGGTGCCCTTTTTGTCATCTACACCTCCACTTCAATTGCCATTGCTATATCCAACAAGCTTATAATCGTTAGAAACTGAATAGTATAAACCAAAGTTTCTCATGCCTTTGAGATAGCGAAGGATTCTCTTTGCAACTTTAAAGTGAATGGTTGTTAGATTTTTCATATAACGACTGACGAGTCCAACAACGATGAGAATGTTGGGCCTTGTGCATGTCAAGTACCACAAGCTTCTAACTAGACTCTTGAGGAGTGTTGGATCTATACTTTCTCCTTCTTCATACTTAGACATCTTGACTCCGTATTCTACCAGTATGCTTATCGGCTTGCAATTTTCCATCTCAGACTTCTTTAAAATTTCCTTGGTGCAGCGTCCTTGCGAGATAAAAATTCATCTTTGTTTTGCTTGACTTCGATGCGAAGGTATAAGGCCATCAATCCTATGTCAGTCATCTCGAACTCTTTTGTCATTGCTTTCTTGAAATCTTCGAACATGTTGAGGTTGCTTCCAGTGAAGATAAAGTCATCCATATATAGGCAAACAATTAACACTTCTCCATCTTTATTCTTGATGAAAAGAGCAAGCTTATATGGACATTTGTTGAAACCATTCTCATGAAAATACTTGGCAATCCTACTATTCCATGCTTTGGTGCTTGCTTCAACGTGTAATGAACCTTCTTTAACTTTAAAACCTTGTCATCTTGCCCTTTGACTTCCTATCCTTGTGGTTGTTGAACATAACCTTGTTCTTTGAGGACTCCATTTAGAAACGTAGACTTTACATCCATTTAATGTATCTTCCATTTGTTCTAAGCTACTAGAGAAATTATGTCTTATAGTTTCTAATCGGGCAACAGGAGCAAATACCTTATCATAGTTGATACCAACCTTTTGACTTTTCCCTTTTGCCACAAGCTTCACCTTATTCCTTTCAATCTCTCCCTTAGCATTTCTCTTTGTCTTGTATACCCACTTAACACCAATAACGTTGTGCCTTTTTAGGAGTGAAGCAAGTTCCTATGTGTCATTCTTCTCGATCGCCTTGATTTCTTCATCCATTGCAGCTCTCCATTTCTCCTCTTGCACATTCACAATTAGCAAAAAGGTAAAAGAGAGTGAGATTATCTAGTCTCTTAGTCACCTTGTAGAGATCTTAAAGGCTCTTTGTACGTTCTTCATTTCTTTCAGCCAAAAAAGATGGTAGTGAATTTCCATCATCAGTTATCGTAGGTGAAGCTGATGGTGTAGTGGGATCTTCGGTTGGTTGATCTGTTGTACTTGGCTATTCCTCATCTTCTTCATCAAAGTATGGGAAGAAGTCATAGTTTTCTTCTTGAACATTCCAATCCCAGGTGCTTTCCCTATCAAACTCTACATCACAACTGATAACAACCTTCTCATTTCTTGGGTTGTACAACTTGTAGCCTTCAGAGCTGGTGTCATAACCAATGAACACAATCTTTTCACTCTTGTCATCTAGCTTGCTTTTATTCTCATTTGGTACATACGCATAGGCAATGCTTCTAAAAAACTATTAAGTGAAAAATGCTAGGCTTTCTTGCACTCCAAGCTTCTTGTGGCCTTTTTCCTAATACACTTCTTGTTGGAGAACAATTGGCGAGGTAAATAGTGGTTGCTACAGCTTCTGCCTAGAATTCCTTTGGCATTCTCATATTCTTCCTTTCTGCTTCACCATTCTATTGGGGGATCTTGGAACAGTCAGAGGTCATCGAATTCCATTTGTTTCATAAAATTCTCCAAACTCTTTTGAAGTGAACTCTCCTCCTCAGTCAAATCTCATGGCTTTAATCTGATGCAAGGTAAACCTCTTTCAATCTCCTTCTTGGATAATAGTTTCATGCCTCTAAAGTTAAGGTGCCCAAATCAAAGATTCCATAGCCATGATGCACCTTTGTAACAAGCCTTCAAATATTTTGCTACATCATTTTGAATATTAATCATGAATTATTCTTCCACATTGGCACTTTAGCAATAAGATTATTCTTATCATCTTTTAAAGAAATGTTATAATCCTTCGTATAAATATCATAACCTTTCTTTAGGAGTTGTCCTAGACTCGTCCTTCTTATCGGCGTTGCCGACGATTCGGATCTCCGTCCACCATGCTTGGAGCTCTGTGTCGGATTGGATTTGCGAGGCATCGGAGTAGTAGTGGTTGACAACATCTGTGGCCCATTGCTTGATGTTGTCCCAGAGGACAAGACTGTCGGCGGTAATCATCAATTGTCAGCCTTACACCATGTGGAGCACTTAGGTCCTCAACGGCCACTGCCCAAGTAGATGTAGGTAAACAAAAAGAACAACTTCTATAACTAAAGGCTAATGCACGCTGATAAGTTTAAGTTTTGTTGGAACTTATGAAAGAAAATTTAAAGAATTTAAATAATTGAATGATAATATTAATATTGTAATATTAAGTGGAAAAGTCATCATATTAACCAATAAGTAATCAAATATTACAATTTCTCCAAAACTTGACATGAAAGATCATATCCTAAATTTCAGATTAAATGATGTCATACATTGGAAAATAATTGCCAAACTAAGTATATATGCTCAAATTATTTTAATTAAATGCAACACTAAATTCTTGTCCCATAGTTAATCTCAAAAATTTTAGTCAGCCATGTTTCACATGTCATAATATCCAATACACAAATTTTTATCACCTATTGATGAGGTCAGCAGGTAATCCTTCTCGGTCAAATCACCATAACTTGTCATAGGCATCAGAACAAAGCTCCACGGAATATTTGGCTGGCAAGAATGAGGATTCAATGATGCCGCCAGCGTTGATTAGTGCTTCACGAGCAAGGGCATTAATCTCCATTGTATATCTGAAATGTGGGTGTAGCAAGCTATAGATTGGATGCATCGCACTCAGTTGCCTATTTGTTGCGATTATATACGGTTCAGTGGTACAATGAGTCCTTAGCCTACAAAAATAATAACAAGATCATTTATATTATTATTTTTTTCAAAAAGTTTAGGAAAGGAGCGACGGGAGTTCGCATATACCCTCCGGACGTTACCATAGAGGCTTTCATATACTATATGTATATATATATATATATATATATATATGCTGATAAGTACGTTTGCTAAAGGTAATACAATCAGATCCTACGCGTTCACGATGAGCGCATCACCGAACGTGCTAGTAGTAAAGTAAAAGCATATAGGGTTGTGGTTCAAGGAACATTAAATCGACGTAGTACTGATTAAGCTGGCAGCAAACTTTAGAAAATATTTAAGACCTTAAAAAAGATCACTCAGTACTTCAACTTTTGACTAGACCCAAC